>CAUYRT010044198.1:0-67356 GCA_963574885.1 Lepilemur ruficaudatus | reverse complement strand
TATTCTCCACCTCAGTGGGGGCAGGTCTGGGAGTGATTCTGGGCAGAACTGGGTTGGGTAAGCCTGCCCTCAAGCACCACAGTTGCTGTTAGCAGGGGTCAAATGTCTTTGCTTCTGGGCAAAGCTGTCAGGGAGGGGCTGAAATGGCCCCACTCAGCCAGAAAATCTGCGTGAGGGGGTGGTGCTGTCTGAGACCTGCAGTCTGGAGCAAGACTCGCTCCTTTCCACCCTCCCCGGCTCTGTGGCTTCTCCTGGGCCTCTGCCAGCAGGCAAGACCCCATGCCAGTGGGTCTCCCCTGCATGTGATCCAGGCTGGGAGGTTCCCTGCCCAGGATAGCAGCCTGGGCTGGGGACACGGTCCTCCCCTGCAAGGAGAGCTGCCCCTAAAGCATGCTGTTCCGACCCCAAAGGCACACACACCTTAGTAGGCACGTTCACAAATATTCCTTCTCTGCCCCAGGGCAATGCGAGACTTGGGTGCACTGGGTCTGGTCTGCAGGTCTGATACCTGGGCCTCAGAATTTAAACCCTGACCCCGCAAGGAAGTGGTGTGTTGGTCCTAAGTCACCCACGGGTGCCCAAGCTGGGTCGATGTCTGTCAGCCTCTGGATCTGCCCTGTTTTCCTGGAGTCACTGGGCCAATAGCACCTGGGAGGGCTGGCGGATAGGGAGCTCACAGTCTGAGTACCCCTCAGTCTGCTGTAGGGCCCCAAATGGAAAGGTCCCGTTCCCTTGAGATGCCTCAGGGTGGTGGCTAAATTGTCTCGGTAGCTGCGGGTAGGGAGGGGGGAGGGAAGAATGAGGCAATATGGTGCCTGCCGATGGGCTTGAGTCTATGGGCTGGGAGGTGTCCCGGGGGAGCTGGGAGCCTGGTGCCGTGTTCACAAGAGGCTCACCGCTCACTGGCAGCAGCCGTCTCTGGGCTGGTGTTAGCAGGTCTCTCCAACTGCCCAGGAGCCCACCAGCAGTCTGAGATGCAAGGGAGGGGAAAGTTAGCCGCTCCACCTACCCTTGTCACCGGTCTCCAAGCTTCTCGTGGGCTTTCTCCCTCCAGTTTCCTCCGCAACCTCCTCCCGTGGCGTCTCCGATAGTCTCAGGTACCCCTCCTTCTGAGCCTTGTCCGATGTATGCTTGTCTGCTTGCTTATTTCTTCCGCTTTCTTCTAAAATCTGTCTTTTTTGCGGAGACACTCTGGCTGGCGGCTTTTCTCGTCAGCCATATTTCAAGTCTTTCCTATGAGATAGGCTGTAGCTGTAGGCTTTTCTTAGATGTCCTTTATCATGTTAAGAATGTTTTCTTTTTTCCTAGTTGGCTGAAAGTTTTTATTCATAAATGGGTACTAAGTTTTGTTAATTTTTTTTACTGTATCTATTAATATAATCATATAATTTTCTCTTTTATTGTCTTATTGTGGTGCATTGCATTGATTGTTTTACAAATTGTAAAATCAACCTTCCATTCCTGACATAAACTCCAAATGGTCATGATATATAATTCTCTCTATATATTGCTAGCTTCAGTTTGCTAAAATTTTGTTAAAGACTGTTGGCTTCTATTTTCATAAGAAATACTTATCTGTAATTTCCTTTTAATGTATTTGTCTGGTTTTAATATTAGGATAATAATTTGAGTTAGAAAATATTCCTTACTGCTCTATTTTCTGAGATTGGGTGGGGTTAGGAAAAAAATCATAAATCTATTTATTAGCTATAGGGTTCTATTGTATATAGGGTTATTTAGATTTTTATTTATTATCGTGTCAATTTTGATAATTTATGTTTTTTAAGAAACTTGTCTATTTCTTCTATGTTGCTGAATTTATTATCATAGAATTGCTCATAATACTATCATTTTAAGTGGCCCCATAATCTATAGTAATAATGAGTATTCCCGATGTTGTTGTTTTATGTTTTTCCTTTGTTTTTCTCAATCAGCCTGGGGTTTACCAGTTTTATAAATCCTTTCAAATAACTAAATTTTAGTTTAATGGATTTTTCTCTATTGTTTGTTTTATTTTTCATTGATTTCCATTCTTATTTTCATTATATTTTTGATTTTACTTTGGATTTAATTTGCTTCTTTTTTATATAGCTTCTCAATGTAGAAACATAACTGATTTTAAATGTCTATTATTTTCTAATATAAGCAATAAAATCTCAAAGTTTACTATTTAGCATGTTTTAGCTGCATCCAAAAGTTTTGATATATTTTTTCACTATCATTCACTTCAAACTATTTTTAAGTTTTCTTTGTAATTTCCTCTTTGACCCAAAGATATACACACGTAAGAAAATGGAATCATACTTTCTTTGTATTTGTAACCTGATTTTTAACTTAATAATCAAGAACACTTTTCCACTAAATAATTTTCTGCAACATCATATTTAAGGAATGTATAGTTTTGCACATCATGGATATGTCATACAAAATTTATTTAAACCAAGTTTCTGTTGTATAACTGGTTGTTTCCAATTTTCCAGTTATAAATTATTGCAATAAATATCCTCATATATTAATTTTTATGCAATGAAGAATTTTTTTCTTTGTATCATTTTCTGTAAGTGGAATTGTTCAGTAAATTATTTTTTTCAAGAGAATTTCGTACTGACTTCTTCTTGGCCTGAACCTACATTTTTACATTGTTCATTAAATTCATTTATTTGGCAAAATTGCCATTTATTTGATTTCCTGTAAGCCTTTTTATTTGTTAATGAATGGTTTTTGCAAAAAATTCTTTATATTGAATATTAATATTGAATCAAATAAAGAGACCAAATGTTTGCATATTTATTACTTCTTGAAAGTTTTTTTCTCCCCCAGATATGATGTGGTCTGTGAGCTTTATCAGCCCATAGGCATGGCTATGTCACCTTCATAGTGATGAAAAGTATCAAATTGCCAACATCTACAATCTGGGGTATATCCCACATAGCATTTGGCTTTTCAGGCTCTCTTAGAAAATTGAGAATCTGGCAACAATTGGTCAGAATTCCTATATGATAAGAATTAGTGCAAATAGAGTATTTACTCCTGTTTAGAGAGGGCATGCCCTTCCCATTTTGCTGTAGTTTTCACTTAGCCACGGCCACTTGATTAGAACACAGCCTGACTTTTCTAGGCATTTGGATTCACAACCCCTGATTTTGCAGGGTAGAACCTATTAGAAGACTAATGCTCATCATGTGTAGGCAGTCCCTGAGTTACCATTCAAAACCAGGTGACGATGGTCTTTATATGCAAGCATGAAAATTTCCCAGTATCCATGACTAGCATTCTGCCATGAGTCCTTCCACTTCCTTTTCCAAGAAACTCTAGAAATTTCCTTTGGTAACCTACAAGATGTATACTTCCAAAAGGAAACTTGGCTCTTTTGAGATACAGTACAGAGATGTCCTTCTTTATACTTTAATAGGCATGAGTTTTTCTAGGCAAAGATTCATTATCTCTAGAACTATGCAAGCAGCATGTATCCACATAATGTTTCCCGGATTTTTTAGGTCTCAGTTTTAAGGGTACATTAAAGTTATAGCTCTTACCCCTCAGTAGTTTTTAATTCACTGCACAGTTAAATATGTAAGTTGGGATCAAATTATTAATGTGGGATCTTTGCCATCTATTCCCCTACCCTAGCCAGCCAAATAGAATTCTCTAATTACCAGATCAATTTCTGGATTCTTTTTCTTCCTATAAATAGGGATACTTTTCTGCTAGGAGAGAGGTAAGGTCAGTTGACATAATAAAGTGATGCAGAAAAGAGAGGGTGAGGAAAGACAGAGAAAGGAGAATGACATGTTGAGAGAAGTTACGGGGAATTGTGAATTAAAATGCTCTGGATTGGCAGCAAGTATAAGGGAGAAGGGTAGAAAACGAAAGGGTTTTAATAAATATTGTTATGGTCTTTGAATTTGGATGCCCTTTATAGTTCTTAAAAAACATAAGTAAGGGGTTTCAGTTGATTTGAAATTACTTTTGGCTATGGGAAGCTGTTTCTTGACTGCAAACCTGCTCTGAGACTGAACCGTGTCTGTCCCAGTTTTATAAAGGTTACACGCGCTTACAAATAGGTTTTCCTTGTTCATATCCTTCTTATTTTTTGCTATGATTATATTCCTTTGGTGTTCATGATAGTAAGAACTGAACACCTGTTTAAACAAATTTAAGGTTGTTTCTTCTGGCCTAGGGTTTTGGTGTGTACCCTCCTTTAAAGAATCGAAGACCAAGACAATGGAGACATATATTTCTGTTCTCCTTTTCTCTTTAATTTCTCATTGTATGGTCTTTCTGAGGTGGGAGTCCACATGAAAGGTCATGTGCTTCTGGCTCTAAGATTTGATTTCTTAAACACATCCCAGGTCAACTAGAGTGCTTGAGTTTATTACTTTTCAAAAACCAAATCCCTGCCAAGTGAAAGGAGAGAAGGGCATGTTTAGATGAAAGTGCTTGATGTTCAAATTCTGCAGTTTGTTGACATTTTATTGCTCAATACAATTTTTCCTACCCTTCAGGGCATTTTGCTTAATGATTTCCCAAGAACAGCACGATGAGGCTTCATAGTGAGAGGCAGGTTTTAGCAACAATGCTCTTATTCCAATTTATGTGAATCACATGTCCAAAACCTTGTATAACTCTGAAGTTTTTCCCATAAAACTTATGCCCAGAAAATACGGTAAGCTATGTTAACGAGCCATGTTAGATATCAAACCTTAATATGGAGATAAGCCAGGTAACTCTCATGTAATAGATCTGTGTGGGGGCTGAGGGGAGGAGAGGGGAATCTAAACTAGATTTCAGATGTGCAATACAAAATTCATTCAAAGGTATCTGTCACTAGCAGTCTGATAGTGCTGGTTGTTGGATATGAATTTGTTATTAAGAACTGGATGTGTTGGTCTGATACCTTAATCATTAAATTATGACAAATGTACAAACAAGATGATACATAACCCCAAGAAGTTTGTCCTTCGTGGTTATTTATTCCATGGGTCAAGGAAATAAGTTATTTATTAGCTTTAAAGTGGTTTTCACCTTACTGAACCACATGCATACCAATAAAACATAGCTTTATAAGGGGATATATTCTAGTTCCTTTATGGTTAAAAAATGAGGTGCCAATTCTTATACTGGAAGAGCTATTCTCTGCTTTCAGAATTGAGTCCTCCCCCCTCTTTCTGCATTTGTGCTGGATTGTACTTGTCATGGCCAAGTGAACCAGTCCACATAGGAGCCTTTCTCTGCAGGCAGGGCCATAGAAACAGTTAGGCCTGGAGGAAGGCTGCCTGGTGTTAATGGTTGGATTAACCCAAAAACATTATTGAGGACAGGAGAAATCTTTTCCCCTGGAGGTTTAATAAAGAAAGTTCATGCTTTCCTGTGTCTAGAATCATATACATGTGCAGTAAGAATTGGGAGGCAGCTGATCTCTCAGGTATCTGCCCAGCATGAGATACTTATCCCACCCCCATGTATTTATTACTGAAAAGAAGAGAGGGCTTTCTTGACCTTACAATAAAATAAGAAGATATAATAGCAAGCGGTGTTGTAGAGTCACTTCATTGCGGATAGTTTCTAACAGTGTAACCTTCCAGAAACTAATGTCAGGCAAACCTGCCACATTTAGGAGACTGAAGGGGTCTGAACTTGTGTTTAGGAAAATGTTAATACTTATTTGAAACTTCATCTGACAGCCATTCTGCAATAGTCATTGCACAATACAGGAAATTTTCATCCCTGGTATTTAATTTTCTTCTCTTTTGCGGGCTTGGGGATGGACCTCAATGTTATTTTAACTTAGTTTCCTCCAGGCAAGGAGATTTACTTAATTGGACAGCCAATCAAGAAACCCTGTGACTGAGCATTTTGTGCAGCGCAGGCCATGTGCTCCATATGGTCTGCGGTGTGTCTGCAAAACAAAAGGCTCACGGGAGAGGAAGCTCAGGCTTTCACACGTGTCTAGAAGGAGGCTGAAGGATATTCAAATAAAGTAACTATTTTTAATATTATTTTATTTTATTGCTCAGTGCAATTTCTCCTACCCTTCAGGGCAAAATGGTCCTAAAATCAGAAGTGTGATTTTTCTTGGTTGTCAGAGTGTCAGTCTGGGAAGGAACAATAGCTAGGCATTGGCTCGGAAGACGGCTATGGTACACGCAAGCAGAAAGAGGGACTTTCTATTCTCTTCTTATTACTATAAAGCTTTAAGATGAATTGCTTCCTGCTGGAGACTTCTTATAACCAGGCAATTGTTGGGAATGTGACATCAGGAATTTTCTCACAGATGTGTGTGCAGATCAGGCAGACATGAAGATTTGCAGCCAAGATGCCAGTAATCCGGTCTGCCCAGCCCCCGCGCAGAACCGTTCCTTCCCTTCTTCTTGAAGCCTTTGCAGGTTTTGGAAATTGGCTGCGACAATAAGTCCTGCGCATGGGCCAAAAAAGTAACTTCTCAATCTAACTTAATATTTACTCCCCGTGCCTACTATTTACTGCCTGTAACAAGTTTATTAACATTTTAAGTATGTTTATTTTTAAAAACACATCTCTTTCAGCATAGATGAATGTAAGGGAAATAAACGCTACCAACAATGATAGATAATTTCAGTAATCTGCTTACACATTCTTTGTGCTAAACTCAAGTAAAAATGGGGAATGATGACATGAAGAAGAAACTTATGGTGAGAGAAGGGAAGTATGAGTTATTCACCTGCCAATAGAAAAATTTTTTGAATAAGGGACAAGAAATGCAAACACAAACAAAAAAAAAAAAGAGGAAAAAGCTTAATGTAAAGCAAAAGTTTTCTTCTACCTCTTATTTACGTTCCTTTTCTTTACACTCATAGAACACATTTTACCTGCGTTATAGGTGAGTTTTCCTCAATCACATACCACCGCCCTCAACCCCGCCAAGCCCTCTCCTCCTCCCACCAAACCAGAGCCTGGTCCTTGACCCTGGAACTTAATGGGGCATAAGGGACCAGAATATGAGTTTTTGTAATGTAACTCAGGTTGGGAATGGAAGTTAAGACTCTTTCAGCAGAAGTTACAGGAGACGCACATACTAACACTCAGTCGATCTTTGCCAAGAGGCCTGCGCCCCTCCCGCCTCTCACCATAGGATCCTAAGCCCCGTCGCCAGCCCATCCCACCACCCTTCCCGGCAGGGAAGAGAGAAAGTGGAGAGAAAAGAGGAGGCTGACCCTGGGAAGAGGGGGCAGGGCAAGAGGAGGAGGGTCACCTGAGCCACAGCCACCAGATGGGATAAGGTGCCGGGATTTATTAGAGGCCATGCCTGTGAAGGACGGAGGGGAGGGAGCAAGGGCAGGGGAGCCTTCAGACACTGTGACAGGGGTCAGGAAGGAGGACTGGGTGTGAAGAGCCCGGACCACAACACATTTCTCGGAAAAAAATTTAGCCAGGTCAAGGGGAGTCTCAGGCCACAGTTGTCCTTTGGAAGAGTCCCAGGGCAGGAAGATATGCCCTGGCTGGAATATCTCTGCTGAGCTCAGTCACTGGCCTGGGGGGAGGGGCACAGCAGAGCTGAAGGCCTTCCCTGCAGCAGGCTCCCTGCCCAGAGCTCGGAGTGGGGTCTCCACAGCCACCACAGGGACCCTATGGTGCAGGAACAATAGGAGTGGTCATAATGGAGACTCTCAGGATTTAGGACTAAATCCCTGGATCAGGGTTGGAGCAAGGAGACAAATTGAATAAAACAGAGGACTCACTTTTGAATCTCTGCCCACCTGTATGCAGGTTGGAAAATATTACTTGATCAAGTAAAGGACTGATTGAACCTTTTCCAAGATTCTCTGGGTTTGACAAGTTACCCTGTGAACATATAGTACGATGTTCATAGCTGTGATTCTCATTTTGACACTTAATCACATTACCTGGGAGCATGGGTAGCCAACCACTGCTTCTCAGTAGGTTATTTGTCTGCCTTTATTAAACGCAGACCTTACGGGGCATCTGCCCGGCCTCAGCCAAACCCAAGGAAATTTCTCCCTCCTCTAAGCAACACTGAGCTCCCACCAGTGACAATGATTCTTTGTCTTGTATTTTACATAAGTGTGTATGTGATTTTTCCCATCCTCAGTAGTCGATAAGCAACTTGAAGGTAGCAATTGTGTCACACTTGGAATCAGCATTGCCATATACCATTGGTGGGGGCTTCAACGTCAGTTAAATAAAATGAACGAGCAGGATTGGGCAGGTGGGGGCGTAAGGGGGAAAATGATGGAAACATTTAGATTTATTTCAGCCTTCTTATTTTCAGAAGGTCCGGGGTGGCTTATAATAGAAGGCACAGATATGCTACAACCACCAAAATGGATAAAAAAGTAAGAACAAAGGAAAGGGGTGGAGTTGGAGACAGATTGGTGTACTAGAAAAAGCTAGGCTAAGGACTGCTACTGAGATTAAATGCAAACTTTACTTTTGACCTTTTCCTGGCAGACAAGACAAAAAGGAAAACACAAGTTATATGAGGTCCTTATTAGCTGATAAAAAGAAGCATGCCAATTTTTCTATAGAAGCAGATTTTTTTTCCCCTAGCACTAACTCTAAGAGGAATTTATTTTATGGCTCCTTATAGAGCCCTTGGCTTTTTAAACATATGATGGTTTCAATAACAGTTTTATAAAAAATATATAGAAACTTTTTTCTACATGGCTATTTCTAATATTGATTTTTGATAAATGCCACAGTTCAGAGATGATATTTCTGTGGAGACTTAGGGTGTAGTTTAACCATCAGCAGTGAAATGAGGTTGGGCCCATAGCCTCTGGATGGTACATTTCAATAATAATGACCACAAAATTACATTCAAATAGAATATAACTGTGGCTGCCTTTCTTTAAAATTTGGCTGAATAGTTGTGTACTGATATACACATTTTGTTTTGACATCAGGTCTTAGTGATAGTGGAATAATCTAAATTCCATGTATGTGTAATGACTTAAAATTGATTCCAACACATCCCACACTGATATTAAGAGAAACCACTCTGGGGGACATGACAAATGTTCTAAAAGTCCTCGGTTTACAAGTCAGTTTAAGCACCAAACCCAATTAAACAAGTTTCTTTTGTACTCTGGCACTTCCTCAAGACTTGAACACGCTGGTAATATGCCATCATAGATTGGACACCCTGGTAAGTGGACTCTGACCTGGAGATTAATACGCAGGAAGTTTATTGCAGATGGCTTTGGGGATCAACATCTGTGGAAAGAAAAGGAAGGAAGCAGGATTAGGTGGGGGAGAAGTTGGGCCAAATCCATAGGGAGGTGTGGAGCTGGGATGGCTTTTTGGAGTTGTCCTCAGTTGGATGAGGGTCCGGGCCTGTATACCCCCACATTGGCAGTCATTGGATACAGGCTTCCCAGGGAAGAGCTGTGCTCTTGGGGAGAGGGGGCTCTCATTAGCCAAGGGCAATTCCTAGAGAAGGTTAACACCTGAGGGCTCTGGACCAGCAGTACTGCCAGCAGTTGGGGGAGTATGTCCTTTGTTTCTGAAGGTGGTGCATCACAGTGTATCACAGGACTTTCTGTGCACTGTTTACCAAACTAACTAGCAAAACACACTTTAATCCTCAAGCCCAGCCAAACATCCCCTAGACCTAGTGGTAGATAGGACACAATTTGTGAAGTCCTGCTTTAGTCTAATGACCTAAATGTATACTCTGTATTCTGTCAATTGACCACAACAATTAGATTTTATATTTGGCTGCTTCTACCAGAAGCCAGATATCAGTGATTTATCAATTAAGAGAGTTTATTTTACTCAGTAAGTAACATGGGGTACAGTTCAGAGCTTATGCAGTGGCTGAGAGAACCAGGTTTCTTCCCCCACCCTCATTTCCATTTTTTGGCATGTGAATTTTGTCCCGTTGGCTAAAGAGTTGCTGCTCTACCCCAAAGGGGCAAAAGGTGAGTGCCAGGTAAGCTTCTTCCTCTACAAATTTTCTAAAGTCCCACTCTTTGGATTTTGCTTACCTCTCATTGGCCACACTATGTCACATGGCCATCGGGGAAGGTAACATCTAACTGGGTTCCCTTAATTAGGAAGTAAGGGAGACAGGGTATTGAGAAGGCAACTAGCATTTTCTACCACAAATAATGGAATTTAAACTCTTTCTTCATTTTCCTAATTGGCTGAATAACTGTGAGGACAAATTTTATAGGAAAAAATAGATATAAAATATACAGATACATACAAGCACATCACAACAGATTGCTGTACTTTTCAAATTTATCCTGTTTCAGACTTTCCACATTTCATCAAAAGCACTTCTTATGAATTTGTTATCCCTGATTTACTTCTACCAGTTGAGACAGAGCTGTGCACATGATAGGCATTCAATGTGTGTGTGTGTGTGGTATGTCAAAAAAATAACATATTTGACATGCTGTCTAACACTGTACTGTGCAGTGAGGTCATAAAATATCACGTATCTTGCTGGCATATCACAAAGAGCCCCGCAGTGGCAGCTGGGGAGGGGTACTGAGGGTGGTACTGAGGTTTAGCTTGGTCTTGGTTATGCTACTGCCAGATGGTAGTTTCCTGGTGATTTGACTTATACCAACATAGATTTTAGGAAATTTAGGGAAATATTGTATAACCATTGGAGACCTAGCCACATTATAATTAAACATAAAAGTGCAGTGACCCCATCCTGAATTGAAAAATTATTGTTCTGCTTTCTACTTCTCCCATCCAAAAAAGAAGCTTCACTTTCTATAATTATATGATTTTAAAATTTCCCACATATGAAATTATAGCATTTAGTATGATTTTCAAATTGTACACAAATTACCTTAAAAACACCCAATAGGTTCTTCTCCACAGGCTACCCCCAGTTTAGGAGTATACCACTCTTCTTCTCTCCATGACGGCAGGTTTTTTTTATTTTTTAATTTTTGTTGTTGTTGTTTTTTCTTTTTTCTTTTGCTCAAACTGTTCTCAAATATTCTCAACAGACAGTTTAAAGCATCACAAAATTAAAAATGGAGGCTATGGTGAATGTCTGAAGATTCTGCATTTCTAACATGCTCCTAGCGGATGTCAGTGCTGATGGTTCCTGACCACATTTTGGTTAGCAAGGTGCTGGTTTTAAAACCTGGTTGCAGGCTGAAAGTGTGGGGGTATTACAAACACTGATGCCTGGGTTCCACCCCAGAGAATTGGATTTATCTGTCTGGGGTTCAGATTGGGCATCAGAGTTTTAAAAGCTCCCCCAGGTGATTCTAATGTGCAGCAAAGTTTGAGAACCACTCCCGTAAACCGATTGGAATAGTTTTTTTCCCCACAAGTCTCCCCAAATGCACAATTTGGTAGACTTATGTATCCTTGTACATCACCACTATAGTGGATACTGACTTCCGAGTCTTTTTTATTCAAGTAGAGTGCCTAGCTTCATTCCTGGCATGGGCTCAATCACAGTTTGTTGAATATATCAGTGTATGGAAAGATGCTTGTCCCACTCACATGGTCTGGCCAGGGAAGACAGGTGACTTACTTCTCACTGAACACCTGGGTCTAGCACATTTCTACTTACTGCAGTTCCTTTGCCAGGTTTCTTCCAAGGAAGATCTTCTATATGGAGTTTAGAGCTCTCGTGAGCAGAAAGCAGAGAAGAGAGAACAAAAAAGGAGCAAAGAGGCAGGAGAAGGAGTAAGGGAAGGAAGAGAAAAGGGAAAAAAAGAGAGAAAGAAAGGAGACCAAGGAAGGTATGGAAGAAGAAGAATAGAGACGAAATGAAAAGAAGGATGGTTTATTAGGGTGTTGAAAGAAATTTTTAGTAGATATTTACTAACCTGCCATCTGTGAAAGGTGATACAAAGATTCTGTTGAGATTAACAAATGTTTGGTCTCTTTAGGAGACAGGAATCAAGTGCTTGAAAAGTTACATAAAACTATGCAATTGTTAAAGAATAAAAGGAAATGATACCAGAGATCACACAGGACATAATGACAGACCTATCAACAAGTGAGAGTTATGGGCTGTGGACAGCATGAACTCCATTTTTATGGGGAAATGGTACCAACTCTGTTGCAATAACCCTGTTCCTTCTGCTCTCTTAGCTCTATGAAATTAACAGTAAGCATAGAGGTGGCCGCTGAAGAAAAAGCATTTAACACAGTTTGTATTAAAGAGTCTTTTAGGGAATTATTTAAATATTTACAGTTATTTCCTTTAGCCTGTACCATCATGTCACTTATATTTACTCACTCTGAGAAAAAAATTAATTCTCAAAAATCTTACTTGAACATACCTTTTGAGAGTGCCATCCACACTCCTGACCCCATCATGCACATCTAGAACTTTCTTATTAGTGTTGAAGTCTTGATACTGTTTTATGAGAATAAATAATGGGAATTCAATCCATTCAAAGTGGTGACAGTTTGGTATCTTGTTATCTTTTCTGAGAAACATTCTTAACTTGCTGTGTTGAACTTTGGCAATACAAGTCCCTTCAGTGACATAAAAGAAGCCAGTCTTTAAAAGATGCTGACAGATGTGATTGTTTTTTACAATGGGGCTGAGTTTCCTGCTCTGCTCATGTAATTGGGCATGCAGATAGAGCTTTACTCATTTTACTAGCCCAATGGGAGGGAGCTGGGGCGGGGGGCCCCAAAGCTCTGCTTACTAAAAGGAAACACTCTCTCTTTAACATGTAAATGTGTCTAGATTTCTATGGAAAAATAAGAGTTTGTGTTTTCATTTTTAAAATGCTGCATAAAACTAAGTTTGTGGTAAGGAAAACATCATTTTTACTGATTTCAAGCAACCGTAATTTATCCATTTCATAAGGAACTTGGACAGTAAAGATATGCACATGTATGGTTTAAGGGCCGGCATTTTGGTATCCTAGCAACATCATTAAACATTGCCTTGCAGTCTTCCTGATCTGAATCTGCTCAACTCTCCTATTTTGCCTTTTTTATTCATTGCTCTTCTCTACTTAATACTGTGAGATCTAAAATGCTAATTATCACTAAACAAGTGCATTGTCAGAGTTTTCTAGGTCAAGGTAGCATCTCTCTCTTTTAAACTCTTGAAATTTTCTTTACTCTGTTTAACTGGGAACTCTGTCTGGCTTGTGAAATCTCTGCAGAATGCCCACCCTCATTCATCTTTCACATTTAAAAACACTGTGTAAGAACAAACCTGGGGCCTCTGGGAGACAGAGAACACTCTCTGGGTCCTCTTTCTTTGAGGCCCCATTTTGGGCCAAGTGCCAAATGTTGGCTTACTGTGTGACTCTGGTGTCACCTTCTCTGTACCAAGCAGAAAACCCAGAAATCTGCATTTCATATGTACTTGCCACACAGTCTCCATTAGAATCTCAAGAACAGGACACAGCAGTGAGATGTGAAGAGATAATCAAAGAGGGCAGATAAGGCCAAGGGACCAAAAATTACAGACAGGGCATCTCATTGGAGGAAAAGGCCATGTGAGAAATGCAGAACCACACATGGCACTGGGCTCTAACAGCAGCAACTCACGGACCCAAGCAATGACAGAGCATACTAACTGAAATTCATAGACGTGTTGTTCCAAAAGTTGAAAGAAACCTGCCCCCTAGATATGTAGGTAGGCCAATCTTGCCCCTTTGCCGATCTCTCAAGGAGCTGATGTCCCCTGCTTGAGATCAGAGCATTGTCCAGAAGAAGAGCTGACACCAGAACTCACGCTTCCTGTGTGCCAGTCCAGTGGTCAACGCACAAGGGAGATAGCGTAGTGTAGGATCACTAGCGTATTTTGGATAATGAGTAAACTTGTACCAAAGTCTAATTATGTTATTTACTAGTAGTGTTACCTTGCAAACAGGACTTAAACTTTCCAAAGTTTAATTTCTAATCTATAAAAGTGAGTAGTAATATCACCACCATTAGCACATAAAAAGCACTCAGATATTAGCTCCTTCTTCTTTGCCTATACCTGCCTTCTATACCTTGCATCTTATCCAGCGCAAGTCTGTCAGATGACACGCATATGTGAGATTATCTCCTAAGTCCGTAATTTGGTCTGCTTTGTGCACCAGACACAGAATGGTTCACGTTTGACTGATCTGACTGCAGTAACATACTAGTAACTGTAATAGCATACAGTGCTCCCTCTGACTGGTAAGAACGCATTCTATTTGCAAACTAAAACTTGACAGGCCTCTTATAGGCCATGCCAACACTTTGAAAATAAAACTCTTGAAGTTTCACCAGAAATATATTTTTACACGATAGGAGGAAACCTTCTGGAACTTACTGCTTACATAAATTGAAAGAGCTGCATCAACAATAGGGCTGTTATGAACCCGGGCTCCACACTGTCTCCTAAAGGGATTAGACAGGCCTCATAATGTGTTAAAGGCAGAAAAAAGTGACCCAAGAAGGGGCTAAATCCTTAGTTGTCCTTAGCATTTTCCCATGTCAACGCTGAGATTTGAAAAGGCAGAAGGAATTGACTTACTTTATATACTTGTCTGATCCTTTAGTACTTAATGAAATATAGAACGTTTTATTTGACCCCTGTGGGAAAACAGCTAAACTGGGCAGTTTGTTCCTGAAATCAAATATCAGCAATAAAAATATTTGCAAAGTCCCTTAAAAATCAGAACATCACAGATTTGTTAGAAAGTAGGTGCCCCAAGCTTATAGGTGGCTGTTAACATTGTTTTATTTCCTTTATACAAAAAGTAGAAATGACAGAAAAAACACTCTTGACAGAAAACAGTATCATTGACCTGGTCTCATTGAGGAACTAAGCCAAATCTGCCCATATTATGGGGAAAAGGAAGTCCAACCAACATTAGCAAATACTCATGCAACTGAGGAAATACAAATGGCATCAGTGGCTTGGTGAATGTCCTGTGGGTGGGTTGAATCAATCCAATCTTAAAAAACATACATTTGCCCAATCATGCTTTCAAACAGCATCTCTTTAAAAAAACAAGTTGTATATACAGATATCACTCCAAATGCATCTTATATAGTCTACTACTATAAATTTAAGGCATCCTGATATTCTGTTGTTCTGCTGGTGAGTCATTGTTCTCATGGTTCTATTTCTACATAGAATAGTCCAGAAATTTCCAATGGTGTCCAAAGGGCATCAGTGGGAGACAAAAAATGGATTTATAAGAAGAGTTCTTTTGACTCTGGCTCAGCAATGTGCTTTATGCTGTAGGATTTCTTCATTTTTCTATTGATGTCATTATGCCTAAGCAGAAGAGAAACCACAAGCCAAAATTAGATAAAACTATGGTCAAGTTACAAAACAATACCACTAAACAGTGCACCAAAAATGGAAATTATCTTCACACAAACCACACTGAAGACTTCATTCCAATAGGCAAATTATTCTTTTTTCATATAAACCACTCTTTAAACAATAAAAGCAATCGTCATGTAATAACACACTTGCCGAACATTTTTTAATTTGGTTATGGAAGTGATTTCTCAGTCATACTGACTGAAATACAGACATTCTACAGTCAAGAAAATCTTATTAAAAGTCAAACAAGATAGAAAGTATAGTACGACTGGTCTAGTGGAAACAAAAGATAAATATTTTTTTCACATGGATTTACTGGTGACACTTTTAATTCTCCAAATAAGTTTGAGTGTTCCAAGTTTGAAGAAGAATGCTATTTCTTTGTGTGATTACTGAGTTGTAGCACATGGAAAGACTACAGGTAGGTAAATCTAGGGGGAAAAAAAAGAAATTAGGAGACAGTGATGCTGTTTTCCCCTCAATACTTGATACCTAGTAAGTCTATAGAAAGACAGTACAAACTCAAACTGTGGAACAGCTTTGCTTTTTAACCGAATTTTCCTCTGGGCAGGTGTGTTTATTTTCATGAGATACTAGTCCGATTTTGGGTATCACATCTTCCAGAGAGTAGCTATCTTCTGAAGGTGGGAAAGCCTATGTATTACTAAATTACTTCTTGCTGCTACACCAGGCAAAAACAAACTGCATCTTAACTGTACTCACTAACACAAGGCCACAGTTGGATGCAGGAGACCCCCACGTGTGGTTTTATGGTCTCAAAACTGTGCTTGCTCACAAAGACCAGGTAGCCTATTCCCAGTGTTCTAGTATACATTGGATCATCACCTGAAAGTTATAGTTCTTATTTTTATTTTTCCTCGGAATATAACTTTAGAGAGTTGTTCATGGGCAAGGAAAGGAAAGGGAAAAACGTGAAAGAAAAAAACTACTTGGTCAAAAGATGTCCTAGGGATTCTAATTAGACATGATGGGTTAAATACACACATTTATCACTCTTTCCTGCAAAACAACACTAAAATGAAAGTAAAGAAATAAAAAAGGCACAAATCTATATGAATAAAGGAAGTAGGAGAGGAGATGATAACAAACAAAATGAAAATAATATTTCAGAAGTAGGAAGGTAGATGAACATTAGAAATGATTTAGCAGAGGAAGAAATGCAGAAACCTAAGCTTACAGTCAGGGAACCCAACAGACTTATTTTCATTGCAAGATCCAGGAATCAAGAGCACCATGTACTTCTGAAGGTGATAGTAACTATGTTAAAGAATGAAGAAGTTTTCCATATACTAATACATAAAGACCTCCAACATGGTAAGTGGAAAAAAGTATGAGGCAAAACTGGGTGTACAGTATGCCACCTTTATTGTAAAAAGGAAGGAAAGATAAGGATATACATTTATATTTGTATTTGATTGTAAAAATGTATATAATATTTTCATATAAAATGCTATAAAAAAGGAACCAACAGAAAACCAATAAAGTACTATTAGAAATAAACATTCTTATAGCAGGAACAAAAAATTCAATGGCAAGATTGGAAGGCAAATTTCAGTAAATATCCTAGAAAGTCAAACCAGAAAAAGCCAAAGTATGAATAGAGAAGAATAGTTAGAAAATTTGAGGATCAGCCTAGTGTGTCCAATGTTAGAATATGAGGATTTCCAGAAAGAGTGAACAAAGAAATTGGAGGTGAGAACATTTTCAAAGAATTTATACCAAACATTTCTCAGAAATGAAGCACTTATGGTTCCTGAATGAAAAAGACTTCTGAGTTCCTGCAGCCCAGGAATGGAAAACAAACCCATATTATGGCAAAGCATCAAGAAATCAAAATATTGGGGCTAACGAGAAAATCATAAAAGCTTCCAAAAGATCAGCAGAAAAGAATGGAATTCTCAACAGACACATTGGAAGCAAAAGAAAATGAAATAATGTGTTCAAGAGTCTGAGAGAAAATAATTTCTCACTTAGAATTCTATACCCAGCCAAACATTCCTACCACAGTAAATTGAAGATGTTTTCAGACATGCAAGGTCTCAAAAAATTTAGCACCTATTCACCTTCTTTGGGTGGGAAGATATATTTACGAAAGCATGAGAATAAACCAAATAAAAGGAAAAGACAGATTCAGGAAATAGAGTATACACAGGAGAGAAGCAAAAGGAATTCTCAGGATGATGCACGTGGGAGACGCCAGGACGACAGGTGTGTAGCAGTGCAGGTGGCAGAAGTGCAGAAGGCGGCAGGAGGAAAAGGGGGTCTCCATGAACAGAGAGGAACTAAGAGACACCTGAGCTGTCTGAATGTGCTGAAAGATGGTTTTTGTCTTCAGCAGAGTGTTTAAAAATGAATTATAAACTAAGAAATCAAAATTATTTCCAGAGGATGCATAAAGTTGTATAAGAAAGAAAATGTAATATAGCGCAACACAGAGATTCACTGTGATTATTTAAATAATCATCATAATAATAAACACCAAATACTGATTTAACCCTAAAGAGTGATACAACTATATTGTATCACTGGAGGTAGGGGGAGGAAGAGGAAGTAGGGGTATGTGTGTGTGTGAGCAGCACTGGATGCTAACATAGAACTAGATTAATTTGGTTCATTGCTAAGAATATGGACTTAGGAGCCAGACTGACTGAGTTCAAATCCTGGCTCCACAATTTATGGCCATCATTACTATGCAAACTTGGGCAAGATACACATCATTCTATGCCTCAGTTTCCAATACGCAAAATTTGGATAATAATGATCTCTGCCACATAGTGTCATTGTAAAGATTAAAATAGTAAATATGTGTAAAGTGCCTGAAATATTCTCTGGGACATTGTAAGTGCTTTATAATTGTTTATAAGTTCTATCATTATTTTTATCTTCATTAGTAGGATGGCCGTAGATAACAGGGATAATATCTGAAACTGAAAATCAGTATGAGCATGTTATTTAGAAATAGAGAATACTAAAGAAAACATCTGAAAGCAAAGCAAATGGTTGATTTCAGGAGAGCGAGAATAGGGAATGGAGTGGATCTGGCACAGGGAATAGCCAGTTTTTGTTAAAATGCTAACATTAGCATTTTAGTATACTAAATAGTATTACTATTATAAGTATACTACTTTGACAAAAATTAACATAAAAAGTTAAAAAGAAGTCTAAGGATAATGTAGTTTAGACTTTGATGAGGCATTTCAGCTTTAATGAAAAGGGTGCTGAAATAAAAAAACACTTCGAGCAGTCTTTCTGCAGGACAAAACCTAGCGTGATCGCAGCTGAGTCTTTAGCAAGTAAAATGTTAACTTGAGGCATTTATCTGAATAATATCAGGATAATTCAATCCTCCCTGAGCCCTTCAATTATCTAGTACTGAATTACCAGTATTCAAAGAACAAAAGCGTTTGGGTAATTCTGGCATGAATTATTCAGATAATTTGCTGCTCCTCGATTTCATTTTTGGATATGAAATCACATTCTGAGTGACCAAAATTGGAAAGGAGAAAAGACTTAAATTTAAATAACAGTTTTTCAAGCAGCCTAGCTTGCTGACTCATCTAGGCACGGATGCCATGTTTCCACAGCCCACGGTGCCCAGGCAGCAACTCACGGATCAGTGCAAAATGGCGCAGCGCGGGCGCAGCGTCTCCACTGGTAGCCGACATGGGGAGGCCTTGCTGTTTCTGTGATCTCCCTCAGAGCCTTACTGAGAGCACTGCCATAAATCCCATCTACTGAAAAATGGGATTTCGGTTCAGAGTATGAAAACTTCTACTCGAAGTGCCCAAACTGAAACTCACCGTAGGTAGGTACACTTGTGACCAGAAGGCCTAGATTGATAAAAGACACACTATTTTCTCCCCACACCCTCGTGGGATGAGAGGCTCAGTCCTTTTTGTTTGTTTCTCATTTCTTTTTTCCTCTTCTTACTCCTTTTCTTCTTTCTAGCTCTGCCTTTCCCCAGGTATTTATGAAGTTGCTGCCATGTGCCAGGCACCAAGCTGGACACTGGGGCTGCAAATGGACACGCACTGGTGCCACCCAGGGTCACTGCTCTCATGAAGCTCTTGTACTTTCCACCCAGCTTGCCAAGTCTTAACTTTATCCCCTTTTAATTCTCTCTTGATTTTGACCTTCCTGTGTGAAGGGACCACGCATTACCCTCGCACAGCAAAATGAGGGGCTTAGAGCTGAAAGTGGTGTTGAAACGAACTGCTTGACAATCCGGGGATGTGGCGTTCAGGGAGATTCACCCACTGTTCTCAGTGTGGCCTTCACGAAGGAAGAGCACCAAGGACCGTCGGGCAGTGATGCTGGAAGGTACTGGAGGGCGGCGGTGGCTGGGTAAAGTCTCTATTTGGTATTTTTAGACCTCCACCAACCTATTACTTCCTTAAAACTCCAGATGTAAGTGTTTATAGAGAGGCTCTGCTCTTTCAATGTGCAAAGATGCCGCCGGAGGTGGCAGGCGTGTGATGCAAATATCAACGTAACACTAACAGAACGTGCATCTACCGTGAGGTCACATAATTCAAAACCGGACCTTTGGGGAGTGAGGAAAGGAGGGTAGAGGCGAAGTGAATTGTTTGTTCTTAGGTTTTCTGACTACCTGAAACCAGGCTTAGCATGCTGAAAAATGTGTTCTGGTGGGATGATTTTGGTTTCCAAGGCAGGTCTCTTCTCCGTGCCCTCCTACCATTGGTTCATGTGTGTACACAAATTCCACACGTTCATTTCCTGCTGTCCTAGGGCAGTGATTTAAGATGGTACATGGGGTCTCCCTTGCCATAGCACTTTCTACATCGCAACTTATCACACTCTGATACTCAACTTGGTTTCACTGTCTTCCTGTGGTGAAACATGCTTTTTCCTTTTCCCCGAGTGTGTAAGGAGCTTATGAAAAGCAACACCATTTGAAAAACTTGCATTAATCTTGGGAACTCTGCCAGCCTTCATAAAGAGTTTGCTAAGTTGTGCTTAGACATTGGAAAGATGATCATTTTAACTATTCCCCCAAACATGGGCATTTTTCTCTACACACAAGAATCTACCTTATTAGCAGAAAATTCCCTGTAATTTACTATGCAAAGGCCAATGACCATCCCAAACCTTGGCCTGTTTTTAAGAAGAAACTGTCACTTAATTCATGTGAAGAAATGGTTCTAGAGTGGAGTCTCCCCGTCTCCTCTGAGTTTTAGGCACAAAGCTTTAGTATGAAGAGTTTTCCTTCTGGAACTAATTTAAACCTTTGGGGAGGCTGAGGTCAGGGTGGGCAGGACAGAAGTTGTGCAGGGAGCACAGAACACCTGAGGAAGCGGAACTGCAGCTCTAGGAGTGTCTGCACCTGAGGCAATCACCCCACCCCAGGGACCTGGCTGACTGGCCCTGGACTCTAGCGCCAGCAAGTTAGAAATGAAAATACAGAGAACATACTTTAGATCAGGGCTCAGAACTTGAAACTACGGATTCTGAGCAGAAACTCGAATGCCTATTGTGTTAAGCACCAGCTACTTTACTGAATACCTTTTTAGTATCAGCACTTTGATACAGTTTTCTGAACTGTTGATTTGGTAATATTCCGTCTGCACTCAACACATACCCGAATAGCATGTAACACGCCTGTATGGCTCCGTACTTATACCACGATTCCTTCAAGAATCCAGTGTACAGGTTAAAAATAAGGTTAAAACTTTAAAGTCAAAAAATTAAGGCAAGATTAAAATGTAGTTATTTGATTATATACAGAAAAATTGTGGCAAGGAACACATTTGTTCAGCAGCATCAGGGACTCTTTTCTGTGAGGGCTGCATTTTCCCACTAGGATTCTGTAAATGCCATTCAGTGGGGCTCAGGACACACTCTGATTGGGACCAGGTTTCAGCCAGGGCCCCATATCTACTTCCCAATGTCTTCCACAGCTTTGCTCATTTGTCTATTAAGTCTGGTGTGCTGACAATAAGGAAATGTATGTTTGTGTGTGCTGGGGGTAGGGGAAGGATATCCTCAACTCTGACTTTCTACTGGGCACAGCAGATGATTGCTGCCATAGCAGATGTCACCTCACCACAGGCTAAGCAAACCACTCTCTTTGAAGTGGCTGGTGAACAACCTTGAGATCTATGCAAAATATTTGATAGTAGCTCTTGGCTCTGGATATAGAATTCCCAGGGTGGCTAATTCCTCGGCAGTAAAACCCACACTAATGGTGCTTACTGCTTAATGTCTTTTTAAGGAGTCTATGCTAAGGCTGGTGCTAGGATTAGGAGTTTCCTGGTGCTAACTCTCAGGCAACAGTGCCACTGTGGTCAGAGAGCGTGTTACTTACTGGTGGTGGCCAGGGGTTAACGCCCTGTGCCTGTCGGTAACTGGAATCAGTGCCCACTTCATGTGTTACAGATCTCAAATGGACTTAAACTCCGGGAAATGAATGTTTCATTGGCATTTTAAGACCAGTAATTGCAAACATTCCTTGGAGTTGTAATAACTTAAAACCAACTTGTCTTTCGTAAGATAAAGTAGAGAAGAATCTGCTTGTTGTATGCCAAGTTATCCTCTGCAGTTGAATCACAGTGGGAAAGCTGCTCAAAGTAATAGAGTTGAATCTAATTTTAAAGAGCATTCAAAAGAAATTTAGATTCTTTGCTATCAAGCTGTGACCAATTTGGAAAAATAAATAGCAAACAGAACCCTCTTACAGAGCTGACATTCTTTAAAATGTTTTATTTATTGTCTCTACTTTTCCTTTAACAGGAAAAATAAAAATTTCTTAGGAACTAAGATGGAATCCCAGTGTGTCCTTGGAACTGGGATCCATTGTTCCACTTCTTTTCCCAGGGCTATGCTGAAAGGGCCATTTAGTGGCAATAATGTTTGGTGTCAACTCCAACCCTGTGACTAACATTAGTTCCCAGTCATATGACCCTGGGCAATCCCTGCTACCTGAGAGGGACCACTTGGCCTTCAAGCAAATTCTTAGGCCAAGATTTGAAGTCATTACTGATAGATGAATACTTGGGTTCCTTTCCTTCTTGCGGTGGGGGTCCCATAGGCAAATGAGGCAAGCAGTAGAGTAAATTAGGTGTTTTGGGGGTTCATATTCACCCTCTAGTTTTAATTTCTGAGAGGAATCTTTAAGAAATGTTTAACTAGAGAGATCTAACCCTGCTTTATCTAAGGAGTGAGCCAGGCCAGTTCTCTCTGCCTCTGTATGGTTATGAGTGAATCAGAGAAACTTCTCTCTCTGGCATGAAAGAACTAGAGTTTCTACTTTCTATGAAATACATGCCAAACTAAAACTGTGATGAAGCATAGGTTAATTTATGAGGTAGTGAGGGAAGGGGTCAAAATGCTTATTTAAATACACTGAATACTTTTATTTTGGGATTTCTAAGTGTGTATTGCTGAAATTAAACTTTATTATTTTAACAAGTAAAGCCAGTGAATCTGATAGATTCAAAACTGAGCCGTCAGAAGGACTGTTCCTTAAGCTGAATGGGAAAGTGTTAACTTAGTGTCAGATAACTGAGTAGCCCCATGACCTCATTTTGTGCTCTTGATTTTTGTAATCCTATTACTGTAGATTGCTCAGCTTTGTTCCCTTGCTAGAATCAAATATTTCTGGCAGCACAATCTACTGTGATACTAATTGTCTTGTTCCTAGTTGCTGTAGGAGCCTGGAAGAAATGAGAAGGATTCTCCTTCTCCCTCTCAAGGCCTTTGCCAAATCTTTGTGTTTCCTTGCCTCAGGGTATTTCTGGTGACTTCCATTTAAGAACAAAAGCAGAATTTTCCAGGGGCCAGAAGATACACACAGGACCCAAGATGGGGACAGAGAACAGAAGTGGGCTAACACCTATGTCTGGGAGGGGGATTTTTTTTTTTTTCCTATACTCTTCTCACCCCAGGCATTGGGTTCTCAGCACTAGCCAAGATTCCTGCCCTAGTGTGGCCGGAAGCAGTCCAGACGTCTGGCTTCGGGCAACATGTGAACCTGACCCAAGCAGACCACCGGTGACCAGTAAATACTGCAGCTCCAAGGCTCTTCCTTTAACACACAGAATTAATGAGACCCTGAGGGCATCCCTGCAAATGACTGAGATTTAATTTCCCTGTAGCCTGAAAAAAGTTCTAGAGCAGATAAAATTAGATTTAGGGGGGCGAAAAAGGAGAGTTACCTTTACGCACCTTAGTATTCTCAACTAAAATTCACACCCACAACACGTACACCCACACCACACACCCCCAAATTCTTTGGAGGATTTTGGAAGAGTGCTGAAAGGCATGTCATGATTTTTCAATTAGTTTAAATGACTTAGAAGCTGTAGTCTTGTAAAATGGGTTTGAGAGTTTACCTCTTCTGAAATACACCAGTTAAGAGACACTGACTGCACTGACCCCCTTTTTTCCTCCTCCCATTTCCTGCATATTCTTCTGGGAGGATGAAAGCTACAATGCATGAGGACTGTGCCCACGGAGGTACCCCAATCACTGGGGACGTGATCCTTTCTCTTCTATGTACACGGTCCGTGCATTTTGAATAGTAAACATTTAGCTTGAGAAAGACCCTTGCTTTATTGGTGTGAACTCCTAAGACTACTCAAAGCCTGGAATCGTGGTTCATAATGCTAAGCTAGAGAAATTTCAGAACAGCAGGGCCTTGCTTCTCCTGAGATCAGCAGAATGGTGACGAAAGGAGCTTTCAGTCTATAATCAGCACTGAAATAAAACTCCAGCTCTGTTTCAAAGTTCTGATTCTGACTGGAGGCTGACTCATTCCACCATGACAGGAAATTTGATTTTAATACTTACTTGGTACTTGACTCCAGTAAAACAAAGACTGAAAGCCAAAGTCAACTAGGATACACAGCAAGCTTGTGGACCGAGTAGATTCTTCTGACTGACGCTGGAATAAAGCCCCTCCAGTGGAGGACTAGCAACCTTGCTAAGACCCAGTTACCAGTCTGTGTTGCTGCTGTTTGAAGAAAGAATTTTCTTCTTCCTTAGTGTCATCCCCCTGCTGAAAGGTGCTCCAGGTCCATGATTTAAAAGCTCATGCAACTGAGAGCAAAGGCAGGCGGTGCCGCGCCATGCAGCCCTAACACCACGTACCGTGCAGAGTTATGCAGACGCTCCTCAGTCAGCGTGTTAGAGGAAAGATTGATGCAGCTGCTGTACATCTCCTAGAGAGGTGCCATTAAAAATCATCTGAAAACATGCAACAAGCTCAGCACATGCACAAGTCCAAGTACACACGAAGCATGCAGGAGAGGGATTAGAGGACAGCAACCCAGTGTATTCTTTAAGGAGCATGGGAACCTGTTGAGATGATTTTACTACTGAGCGACAGGACTCATTAAGTCACTTGGAAAAGTTTTGTTTGAGCAATTTAAGTTTTGACATATTTAACCCAAAAGGTCTGGTGTGTTCAGCTCAAGTGTGACTTTTCCTGATGAAACAAATACATGATAAAGTCCTTTATAACAGGGAAAATTTGCAGAGAAAATTGCTGTATAATTTAAAATTGATGTTCAATTAATTAGAGGAATACTAACTAAAACTTGATTTGGGTGCTGCAAAAAGAATGTGGACAGTTCTTAGTCCTTACTGTAATGGGCCTTTAACATTATAGCAAGTAGTACGTTATGAAGATTCTAACACTCCTCTGGCCGGTTTATCTAGATTGCATGACAGATGATCTGAGTCATTCCATTCCACAAAGTTTTTCATTTTGGCTTCTAGACCATTTTTTAATGGCATGGCAAGCAAGCACAGAGCATGCAGGAAACACTGCCTAAAAAGATGCTCATATCTCTTACTCACTGGATGTAAGTCACAGATTATAGTGCATGGTTTTCCAACAAATACAATTATAATATAAAATGTAATTCATGGCACACCCTGCCCTCCCCTGTGGACTGGCAAGCGCTTCAGACTCCTATAGGCTCCAATCAACAGTTAGGGGTCTGTGTTGTAAAACGCCCATGTGGAGGTCCCTGTGGTGTATTCATTTCAAAGGTCACTCCAAAGTTGAATAGTTAAGTCTTTAGAAATAGAGTTTCTATTTATGTGCTTTTTAATTTGGGCCTGAGAATAAACTACCCAGTCCCATGAAGAGAACAAACTCTTCCTAAGACAGAATCAGTGCCAATGAAGGACCTTGATTTTGTACTGATTAGTAGTTTCATCTTGTAGAAATGTCTCCCAGTCTAGGACCCCTAACATCCAAGGATTAAGCCATTTAGGGAAATTTAGGGACCAGAATATAATCTCCTGAGATTTATTTACCTTTCTCAGAGTATTTGCTAAAGGAAGAGCAAGGGGCATATACTCTAACCTGACATGTCAGTAGAAACACACGAATTTGGCTTTACATGTGGCCCTTTGGAATTTTTCTGGGGATTCCCTCAGGGTGGCACAGGTCAACAATCTGTAGGGTTAGGAACCACAAAATCAATTCAAGGGAAGAAAAAGGATAATCTCCAAAGAGCACTCACTGCCTTGTTCTTTCCTTTGCTAGCAGAGCTCGCAGGGTTTCCCTTGGCGTCTGTTGTCTTCCTTCCGAGCGAGGTCAGGGGCAGTGTGGAGGTCTTCAGCGGGCTGGCTGTCTGATAGTTATTGTTATTGTTCTGGTTGCCACTTAGTGTCTCCATGATGGAGCGAAAGGTCCCAAAGGGCCTTTTCAGTTGGTCCCCTGATTCGCTACCTGCAGAGGCCCGATGGGGAAGCCTGCCCCTTTCTTTATCTTTTTCTCCGCTTGGTTCAAGGCCGGGTTGCTCCATTTGCACCACAGGCTCCTCAAAGGTAACTCTGAGTTTTAAGTTCTGAGACGTCCGGCGCTTGGAGGATGGAGACTTGAGGGCGCTCTTGGGACTTGTGGCGACTTTCTGGGCAGCAGCGCTGTCAGGGCTGGTCTGAGTGGGGTCCCCCGAGGGCTGGTTTGGAGGAGTGCTCCCCGAGCCTGCATACTGGGATTCCAAGTCTGGTTCACTGCTCTCTGATGTGGGAGATGGGCTATGGCCATCCAGGGATTTGGAGGCCTTGATACTAAAAGGAAACCTGCGTCCTGACGTCAAGGTGTGTTTCTTGATCATCAGGTGTAAGCTTTCTGCGCTGTCCATGCTCTCCACGCTTTCTACAATGGGCTGTGGCCTGGGCCTGTCAGCCTTCCTCACAGGGGTGTTCTTGGGGTCCTCGGAGTTGTTGGAGTCCGTGTCAGATTCGCTCAGTGACCTCTGCATCAGCTGCCTCAGCCTGGCTAACTTCAGTTCCCTCTTCTCCAGAGGGATCTTCTTTGAATTTCTGGAGGAAGCCTGAACATCCTGGAATTCCAAAGACAGCTTCTCCTGGGTGCAGACATTCTCTGAGATTTCTTTTCCCAATAACTGGCGTAGGATTTTATCAGAATCTTCATCTTTTGCTTTGGCCCTAGCCCGGCTGGATGCTGACAGGCTTCCAAGAACCTGAATCCCTTCTTGGACTCCTGGTTTGTGTTTGGCTACAGACTCATCGTCTGCATCTGGAGATTTCCACTGGGACTTTCTCGAAGCAGGTGAGGATGGTGAACTGAAAAGAGAATGAGAAACACGAGATGTTTTCCTACTGTGTTAAAATGACGTGGCCACGAGTTGCTGCATGGCCTTTACTGCTGTTACTAATTTACAAATAAATAAGAATGGAATAACAACAATCATTTAATGTTTTTTGAAAGCCATGTGCAGATACTCCATAGTAGCAGCCATAACCAACGTATAGCACGCCTCATGCCTCATGCTACATACTACTGTGACTACTAAGTTTGTCTATTGTTTTTTATTTTGCATGAATTTTATTAATTAATCCCATTTTCAATAACTTTATCAAGCTATATATCCTTCTTTCCATTTCATAGATGAGGAATCGAAAGACTCAAAAAGTATAAGTGACTGGAATGAAGAAACAGCAGAGCCGGCAATTAGCCCAGGTCTTCAGACCCTAGGTCCAGTGCCCATTTCATTGAGATTTCTCATTTTTATTTCTTTTTATAAGAATAAAATGTTTTCTGTGTCATCCTCTTAAAAGATATTGAAGAAAATCGAAAAGAAGGCTCAGAGATTTAAGATCGTTAAGAATTCTAAACACCAGTATGCCTGGTATTACCTGGGTGAAGAAGGGAGTGATTTGCCCTCTGATTTCTGGGCTTCTAGAAGTTGTTGGAGTTGGTTCTGCAGCGTGACACGTTCCACTGTCTGTCTGGGGAACACAATCAAAACACGTGAACTCTCTGATACAAAGCTATTGCTATACATTTGGAGGTATAATTTTTTCATAATAATTCGCAGTAAGTTGCAATAAATTCAAAAGCTTTAAAATGTGCATAATCTTCATGCATACTGTTCAGAAATTTTCCTAAGGACACAATCAACAGTATACCCAAAAGATGTTTATTGTTAATATCAGTGAAAAACTGTAAGTAATCTAAATCCTTATCAATTAAGTCTTAGTAAACAAATTGTAATATTTGTATAATTACAGCTATTAAAAATGACAATATGTTTGAATATCTGTGGACATAGAAAAGGTTTCCCTATTATATGTGTGTATAAGGTATACTTACGTATAAATATATATAAGGTGTATATAAAGTTACTTTCTTTAAATAAAAAAGGAAATTACAAAATACTGTGTGTAGTATACATGCAATCCCTGACTTATCACGGTTCAACTTACAATTTTTTGGCTTTACAATGGTGTGAGAGAGATACACATTCAGTAGAAACTGTATTTTGAGTACCGGTACAACCATTCTATGTTTCACTTTCAGTATTCCATAAATTATAGGAGTTATTCAACATTTTATTATAAAATAGGTTTTGTGTTAGATGATTTTGCGCAATTGTGGGCTCATATAAGTTTTCTGAGCATGTTTAAGGTAGGCTAGGCTAAGCTATGATGTTTGATAGGTTAAGTGTATTAAATGTATTTTTAATTTATGATATTTTCAATTTACAGTGGGTTTACTGGGACATGATCCCATCATAAATTGAGAAGCATCTGTAATATCATTTTTAAGGAAACATGCTTTCTCTCTCTCATATATATAAATATATATAAAACAATATATTTTTAAAAATCTGGAAGGATACACTCCAAAATGTTACTCTTTCTAAACTGTTTGAATTTTTAAAAATTAAATTAAATTAATTTTTTGGAGATGAGGCCTTGCTATGTTGCTAGGCTTCAAGTAATCCTCCTGCCTTAGTCTCCCAAAATGCTAAGATTACAGGCGTGAGCCACCACACCTGGCCTCATATTTTATCTTGTCATTAGCTCAGCTACAACTGTCTGCAGCATTCTGCTTTGGTGACAACTGAGGGACTGCTGTCTATTAGCATTTATGTGTACTTTATCCCAGGATCATCAACAGAGAGAGATGCCAAGACCCTGAACTTGAACAGTTCACAGTAAAATAGCTATTGTAGCTCATAAAAGCTTTTCAGATTTCATCCTATGGAGACTGAGGAGAATGTTTTGTGACCTTTTCTCTGAGTATGAACCTTCAGAAAACACATTCTATTGGATCATTTTCAAGCTCCTCATATTTATAAATACGTCCATACATTACTAGAAGGAGTGGACATTGGTACAGAATTTTTGGAAAGACATTAGTTAACATCTATCCACGTTTTAAATATGCATGCCTTTTCTTCTATTATAGCAATTCCTTTTCTAGGAACTTATTTTTAAAAATATCTATGTATGTACATAAAGGTATATGCACAAGTATGTTCACTATGGAAAGATAACTTATTATTAATTTGTGTGCATTTTTCCTTCAATTACATTGAGACCTTCAAGCTCACCTAGCTTATTTTACCTGGGGAAGTTTTGTGTAACTGGGCAGAGAGGATGCTTGGTGGTAACCTGTTTATTTTTAAGTTTTAAATTTTATTTATTTTTTCTAGTAAAAGTCTAAACTCAAAAAGATTACTGTAGGTATTGGCAGGGGGAAGAGATGGAGGATCACAGAGACTTGTAGCTCTAAGAGAGATAAGAGAGGTTTCCCCAAGCTTAGAGAAGAGACAGGGGGTCCAAGGCCTTATCATACCGTTGCTTGACTTATAATCACTTAGGGCCTCTTACCCACCATAGGCTTTTTTCCAAATGAGCTGTATTCAGACATAGAAAACTTACATATATAAAACTTAAAGGTAAGACTTTATATTTTCCCTCTAAAATTTAATTTTTAAGGTTCCTCCTCCAAATTGGTCAACACTACTTTGCATGTTGATTTCAATTTTCAGTGACTCCTCCCCAACGTTGCAACTGTAATTTAAATGGTGTGCTTTCCAAGGGCTGGCCTTGGTCCCCTCAGGTGGGCGTTAGATTCTTAATCCTTCAACTTGCCAGAGACCTACTTGATGAACTCTCATCTGGCCCCTCTTTCTCCAAACATATCACGCCAATCTCCCAGAAATACTTCCCTGACATCCAGAAATGCGCTGTGTAACAGTTTAATAATCTTATCAAGGAAAGAACTGACTTTAGTTAATCACAGAGTGTTTTAAATAACTTCATGCTGACTGAACATTATTTTATTCTGAGGATTCATGAATCATCTGCTTAATTTTTTTCTTTGATTTTTTATAAGACAAAAATTTAATGAAAATTGGTCAGTGACTATGTCTAATCCCACAAGGCTAACAGTTACGTGGAACTGTAGTAGAAATTTAAAACAGAATAGCTGCTGGAGTAAATGGTTACATATTATCATCAGCTGATTTATCTTCTTCTTTCAAAGATTCCTTAGCATATTTTTCTTCTTCCCTTATATCTTTTGGAAAAGATTCATGTCTTCCTTTAGTTAACTCACCAGCCCAGCTGAGTTCTAGTTCAAAAGCTCTGCCCTTAACTTCATCACGTACTACGTATGTTATATTTGCCACTTCTTCAACCACATCACAGCAGGTCATTGCTTTCACCTGAAGTGTTTCTATTTCTGTCTTTGCAGCTTGCCTGGCTTTGCCAGTGGCACAGCCCCAATAACTGTCTGAAACACCTGATGGGCCAGTCCTGTCCAGTTGGCCACCGTCATTCACACTGTAAGACCCTAGCAGGCAACGGCAGCCAGAAGGTCTAACAGCACCGTAGAAAGTACATATACACGTGTATGTACGCGGCTGCTCTGTCTGTGAGATGTTTTAGTGGAATGTTACAGCCAAAGGTACATCCAACGTTGAAAGCTCCTTCTCTTAATACGTCTGTTAAAGAACGAGCATTTGCGGACAAACTTGCTACCGCCATTCCAACATGCCGATCAACACTAAAGAGTCATCTGTTGGAATCCTCTTCATAAAGTTTGGAAAGGACTTATTTTTCTGCCCTAAAGACAACACCATCTTTACATCTGATTCCAATAGCTGTGCTACTGTTTTCCACAGCCTTCATAGCATATTCAACTTGAAAAACTCTTCCTTCCAGAGAGAATTTAGAGGCTGACAGGTCATACCCAGTACCGACTGAGCTCATCATGCCAAAACCAGTGCAACCTGTAGGGCTTCCAGGCCTAAAGCCGTCTGCTTAGTTTTGATAATAAATTTGCTAGTGATGGTAACCAGATTATTTATCTATAATTTCCTAACACCTTTTTCTTTTTGAGAAAACTAAGAAACTGGTCCATCTCTAGCCTTTCTCTCCCTTTCTATCTCATGCTCTGTGATTTCCTAGAATATTAGGGACAGTAGTTGGGAGATGACGCTGTGTGTGCTGTCTGCACCCTGCCATGTAACCTGACCCTGAGATGTGACACAGAGGGTGGCTCTCTTTTCCTGTCCCCTGTGGCCTACACTCCCTGCTCAGGAGCTCCGCCTTTGCCGTTTGAGTATCATCTCGCTTCTGCAGAGACGGCATCTTCAGCATGAGCCCTGGCTGTGAGGACTTGGGTGGAGGAAGAGAAGACAGGAATGCCAGGAATTCCTCGCACAGCTGGAGTGAAGGCAGCTTACCCCAGCACTTGGCTGAACCTAAGCCCAACAATGACAAGTCAGACTTTGTCCTCATGGAACCAACAGGCCACTTACTCCTTTAGCTGCTTGGTTAACTTCACCACCTGCGAGGCCAGCGACATGCAGGTCTCCACCACCACCAGGTACCTGGAGCACAGAGTGTGACCTTGCCGCTCGGCGCTCTGGGAGGGCTTTTCCCCAGCGTGGTTCTGCATGGTGACGTTTGCTCCGTATTCAACTAAGGTCTGTCAGGAAACGCAGAGACACGTGATTGTACCAGGACCTCCCTCTAAATGTTATTTTTTAATGGCTATAACAGAATGTTGAATAGGACTTTTCCCGTTATTCCAAAACCAGTTATCAGAGCCCCTGGCGTCGGGGGTGAGGGTAGAGCAGCAGCACAGACAAAAGAGCTGCCAGTGACCTTTCACAGTTGGTGTCAGACACCTCCCTTCGGAACCTACAAGGACGTAGCAGAACCAAGCCTGCCACTACCAAACCCCACCCGCAGCCTACAGAAGGAGCGGCTGGCAAGGGAGGAGGTTCTGCTGTCTGCAGCATCCCTTTCTCCATGAGATATGCAGTGCAGTCTTTGTGAGGAGGTGTTTTGCTCCTTTTGATGGTTGGGCTGCAAGGGAATCATTCACCAAATCGGGGATGCTTGTAAGACAGGGAGAGTGGAATTTTACCTGTTCCTATTTGCTCGTGCGCTGGCCACTGCTTTTGGAATGACGCTTGCCGATCTGTGGCTGAGCGTACCTGATCAGGAGTACAAAGGACTGGAGAGAAATGACATGGCAGAGAGCGGAGAGGCTGTGAAGCAGCCCCCACTCCGAGTGCCATGGCAAAAAGTATGCCCACGGATTGAGCAGACTTTGCAGGAGGAAGCCTGGCGTGAGCTTGTTATCAGCCCGCTAACCAGGGGAGGCTTCTCCATAGCAGTTGGCAGTGGGCGCACCACAGGTGGGGGCTCGGGAGGGGAGGAGGAGGTACAGCTGGGGCCAGATCTCCCATGTCAGGTACCAGTGGCTCCAGAGAGCCCTCTGAACACCATCCCGTTGGCTCCCACCAGACAGCGCCTGAAGGCTGCCACAGAGGGCAGCAGTAGCCACAGTGGAGCTGTGACAACCGTCAGAGAAGTGCTGTGCCTTTCCCAGCTAAGCGAAGAGGCATTTGACTTTTGCTCTTCATCCTCCTCTTTATCCCTGACACCCCAGCCCGGAAGGGATGGGGCAATAGGAGCAAAAGTGTGTAAAAAGCCGATCGTGCCTCACTGCCCATTCCCAGTCCCTTGAACCTAGAGTCTAATCCGGGCTGGGAAGGAAAATGCTTCGAATCAGAAATAAGACGGAGATTTTAAACTGGTTCAGAGGAAATTTTAATTGTCATAAGCAAGCAGAAAGTTATAGAATCTGGCCAAGGTATCATTGGTAGAGGAGAGGGGGATTTGATAGAGCATGGTTGAAATCAATAATTTAAAGAAAAACCCAAACCACTTGTTCTGTGTTTATACTGTGATATCATTAGAGTCCACAAAAAGTCATTACGTCAATATTATCCAACCACCACAGTCTGCTCTAGTCTTTGACAATATCATGATGAGGTTGCAAACCTCTGGATTTATTTTGGCAGTGGGTAGTGTTTTTCCCTACAAGCAATATTTGTAGTATTTAAATTCTTAGACTCCTTAGACTCAGAGGCTGCTAAGCAGCTCTATTTCCCTTTTGTTTATGATCACTCCCCATGAAAGGTCAATTCGCCATAAAGTCACTGCCACCTACCTCACAGGAGTGTCACAGAGACCGTGTCAGCACCGAGCTCTCGCAGTGCTCCAAGAGACGCAGTATAAACATGCACTGTTATTACTCTCCCGGACTCCGACCTCTGTGGTTTTCTCCCCGTTGTTTTCCGTACTCAGCCCCCTCCTCATCTCACGGGGTCCCTGGCTCACTCTCAGTCTCCTTTTATCTTTTTTTTTTGTAATCTTACACCCAGTGGACAGACGCTCTTTGTGATTATCCAAGTTTCCACACGCGTGGCATCTAGTGCCAGGAGTTTCATTTGTGTAAAGTGGAGTGATGAATACTCTGGAAGGACAGACGGCCTTTCTTCACATAATAAAAAGAAAAATAACTAAAATCTCAGAGAGAATTAGTGATACCAGCTGGTTTTCTTTGGCTTTCAGTCATTTATTAGCTGATAAAAGGTTTATTTCAAGACTATTAAATATTAGAGTGTTTCGTGAAATGGAAAAGTGTAGTTTTCAGTGTTTATTCGGTTACCATTCCTCCACACACAAAAAAAGTAATGCTACTTCTTTAATCTTTCAGCAGATTCAGTGAGGAATTTAAATTTCTCTCCTTTATGTACTCTCTAATTTCTTATCATTCCTTTTAAAACTTGGTGCCTTAAATTAGAAGCCGCATGCTTGGCCAACAATAATAGGGAAACTTCCAGATGCTTGGAATATTTCTTATCAAGTTAGCTCGCCGGAGAGTAGTTTCATGTGAGTAGGCACTCTAGAGAGATTTCTGCCGTGGCCTCTGCTTTTTGTTTGTATTAACCTCTTGCCTTCCATCTGTACAGTTTCCTCATATGTCCCCCTGTCCTTTCCCGTGTCCTCTCTGCCTGCCTGCGCGCTGGCTCTCCCTGTCCAGTGGCGTGTTTCGGACAGTCTGCCTTGCACGCAGACCCCGGCGAGTGCCTGTTGTGTAAATGGGCACACCGCGTTTGCCATATAGGAAAACAACACGCAGACAAGGCCACAAAGAGTGCTGCTTTCTTGGAGGTGGAAAATGTGTCCCATGTTCATGTTACATACACACATTTAGAACTGCACGAACTTGCAGAGGCAGAAGAATTTTCTCTAAACGTGACTGTCAACCATGATGTCCATTTCCCTTTCCTACATCTCAGGCAGCCATGGGAACAAATCCATAGAGGATGGGTCATTTTCAATGATAAGGATGGCTTTGTCTGATTCTGGTAATTATGATTTATGTTTAGAGCTAAAATTCCAGGCCAAATCCAAGCTCCAACTTTATTTCTAATTCAAAGCCTCTCCTCTCCTCACACTGCCTCACCTTTTCTGCCGGCTCCTTTCCTTCAGCTGTCCCCTCTCTTTGCTCTGGTGCTGAGGCCTTCACCATTTTCTAGGGGAGAAGATCTATTGCTTTTTATGTTCACATGTACCCCAGGCTCTTCTGAAGATGCCCCCCCCAACTGGGCTTTCCCACCACGTGCTGCTCTGATGGCGGCACTGGGTGTGGCTCTGCCTCGGGCAGCCCCACATTTGGTGGAGAGAGGAGACGCCTCCTCCTCTTCCCACAGGAGCCCCACCCTCTCTCAGTGGCCCTCTTGGAGCACCCCCCTGTGGCGGGGCAGGGGCACAAGCCTCCCTCCCCTCTCCCGTGCCTCTCTTCCCCAACATTTTGACATCATTGCATACACTGGACATGATACTATCCCGAAGACACGTTGGGCTGAAAAGATGAGATTACTTGAGGCTTTAGGGTGGAGCGGTTGGTCAACAAAGACCCTGGCTGTCCTGCCTAAGGGCCGAGAGGACCAACAGCTGAGCCTTGCCACCCTAGCCAATTCTTGGCCTTTTTGAACACCATTGAGAAACTCAGTCCTACTACAGAAAAAGGGAGAAACCATAGTATTCTTTTTCTAGAATACCACTCCCTACTAGAAAAAACTCCTGTAATCCATTCCTGAAAAATCTATCCTTTTTTTCATATACCTGGGAAGGAGCGCTGTGCCCATGAGGGCCTGGACTGTCTGCCACTGACAGACTGAGAGACGTCTGCGTGGCTGCGGTTTCCCTGGGTCTTGAGAACATGGGTGTATTTAATGTCCATTGTCCTCAGCATCGGGTCTTTAGAGTAGTGTTTCGGGAGCAGGAAAAGTCCCTCTCAACACTCTGTGACCCTCAAGGGGAAACTCTTAGGGCTATATATACCTACATTTGTGTGGCTTTTGAGAAATACAAATATATCAATATAATTCCTTATTGTCAACTATAATATAAAAGGTGACTTAATCTAGACATTCTCCCAGTGAACAAAATTTCAACTTTTTTGTTTTTTTTAATTACTTGATACACTCAATTCTGTCTGCAAAGTAGCAGGCCTGTGTACCTGTATGCACCCAAGGTAGCCATGCTGAGCGGCTACGTGAACGGCGCTGTTGCCGTCCTGGTCCACTTCATCCAATGAGATGCCCTGTTCTTGCATAAACTGAAGAAGCCACAGAAGAATCTTTTCCTGTAAACACAAACACAGTTGGAATTAATAGAATATCGTGAGAGAAGTCAAATATAAAGACAGGAGGAAAACAAAACTCTAACTTGTGAAGTTTAAAGCCAAGCTTCCCATAGCAAAAGAAAACTCCCATTTTGTATGAACTGAAAATCCACAAATCTTTGACTGAAATGAAAGAAGCAGGGCCACACAGTGAATTTTAAGAGCAGAAAGTTACTTTGGAAATGCTCGTTTTTTTTTTTTTTTTGAAACAGAGTCTTGCTCTCTTGCCTGGGCTAGAGTGAGTGCCATGGCGTCAGCCTAGCTCACAGCAACCTCAAACTGCCGGGTTTGAGTGATCCTTCTGCCTCAGCCTCCCAAGTAGCTGGGACTACAGGCATGTGCCACCATGCCCAGCTAATTTTTTAAATATATTTTTTAATTGTCCGGCTAATTTCTTTCTATTTTTAGTAGAGATGGGGTCTCACTTTTGCTCAGGCTGGTCTCAAACTCCTGACCTCAAGCGATCCTCCCACCTCCGCCTCCCAGAGTGTTATGCTAGGATTACAGGTGTGAGCCACCACGCCCGGCCCTATTCCAAAATTTTATATGTTGGAATCATACAGTATGTAGCCCTTTCAGATTGACTTCTTTCATTCAGTAATATATATTTAAGTTTCCTCCATGTCTTTTCATGATTTAATAGCTCATTTCTTTTTAGCACTGAATAATATGCTATTCTTTGGATGTACCATAGTTTATCCATTTACTTACCAAAGAACATCTTGGTTGCTTCCAAATTTTGGAAATTATAAATCTGCTATAAATATCTATGTGCAGGTTTTTGTGTGAACGTAAGTTGCACCTCCTTTGGGTACGCACACATGGGAGTGCAACTGCTGGATCATGTGGTGGAAGTATGCTTAGTTGTATAAGAAACTGCCCAACTGTCTTCCAAAATGGTTCATTTGGAAGTGATATGCTTCCAAAGTGAATCATTGTTTGTATTCCCACCAGCAATGAATGAGTGTTTCTGCTGCCCCACATCCTTGTCAGCATTTGGTTGTGTCTGTGTTTTAAATTTTGGACACCCTAATAGACGTGTAATGGTAGCTCATTGTTGTTTTAATTTGCAATTTCCTAACAATATATGATGTGGAGCATCTTTTCATATGCTTATTTGCCACTGTCTTAAACCATTTTCTGCTGCTATTACAGAATACCACAGACTGGGTAATTTATAAAGAAAAGTTTATCTGCCTCATAGTTCTGGAGGCTGGGAAGTCCAAGGTTGGGGGGGGCGATTACATCTAGTGAAGGCTTTCTTACTGCATCATACCATGGTGGAAGACATCATGTGGCCAGGAAACACACAGGCAAGACATAGCAAGCAAGGCCTGTGCTTCATCTTTTTATCATGAACCCACCCCCACGATAACTAACCCTCTTCCTTATGATGTAATCACCTCTTAAATGGCCCACCTCTTAACACTATTAAAATGGCAATTAAATTTCAACCTGATTTTTGGAGGGAACGTTCAAACCATAGCACTATCCATATATCTTTTTTGGTAAGGTATCTCTTCAGGTCTTTTGACCTCTTTTATATTGGGTTGTTCATTTTCTCATTGTTGAATTTTAAGAATTCTCTGTATATTTTGGATAACAGTTCTTTATCAGATGTGTTTTTTACAAAGATTTTTCTCCTAGTCTATGGCTTGTCTTCTTATTCTCTTGACAGTACTTTTCACAGAGTAGAAGTTTTTAATTTTAATGAAGTTTATCAATTATTTCTCTCATGGATCGTGCCCTTCTATTGTATTGCATCTAAGAAGTCATTGTCATTTGCAAGGTCACCTAGATGTTTTCCTATGTTCTAGGGCTTTTTATAGTTTTGCAATATAGTTTACAATTAGGTGTATGATCCTGTTTGAGTTAATATTTGTGAAAGGTATAAGGTCTGTGTCTATATTCATTTTATTACATGTGGATGTCCAGTTTTTCCACCACCATTTGTTGAAAAAACTGTCTTTCATCCATTGTATTGCCTTTGCTCCTTTATCAAAGATTAATTGAATATATTTATGTGAGTCTATTTCTGAGCTCTCTCTTCTTTTCATTGATCTATTTGTCTATTCTTTTGCCAATACCACACTGTCTTGATTACTGTTGTTTTATAGTAAGTCTTGAAGTTGGATAGTGTCAGTCCTCCAACTTTGTTCTTCTCCTTCAATATTGTGTAGGCTATTCTGTGTCTTGTCCTTCTTTACATAAACTTTATGATCAGTTTGTTGATGTCTAAAAAATAACTTGCTATAATTTTGATTGGAATTCATTAAGTCTATAGATCAAGTTGGAAAGAACTAACATCTTGACGATATTGAGTCTTCCTACCCATGAGCATGGAATATCTCTCCATTTATTTTGTTTTTCTTTGAATTCCTTTGTCAGTTTTGTAGTTTTCCTCACATAGATGTTGTACATATTTTGTTATATTTGTACCTAAGTATTTCATTTTAGAGGTGCTAATGTAAATAATATTGTGTTTTTAATTTCAAATTCCACTTTTTCATTGCTGGCATATAGGAAAGTGATTACTTTTGTAAATTAACCTTGTATCCTGCAACCAAGAGGGGGTTTTTTTTGTTTCTTTGTTTCTGAAACAGGGTCTGCTCTGTTGCCCAGGCTAGAGTGAAGTGGCATCATCATAGCTTACCTCAAACTTCTGGGCTCAAGTGATCCTCCTGACTCGGCCTCCCAAGCAGCTGGAACTACATGCATGTGCCACCATGCCCAGCTAATTTTTTTAATATTTTGTGGAAACAGGATCTCGTTATGTTGCCCAGGCTGGTCTCAAACTGCTGGCCTCAAGTGATCCTCCCACCTCAACTTCCTAAAGTGCTGAGATTACAGGTGTGAGCCACTGTGGATGGCTTGATTCTTTCAAATTTTCTATATAGACAATCATGATCTGTGAACAAAGACAGTTTTATTTCTTTCTTCCCAATCTCTATACCTTTAATTTCTTCCTCTTGTCTCATTGCATTAGCTAAGACTTCCAGTTATAATATTGCAAAGGAATGGTGAGAGGGCATATCTCTGCCTTTTTCCTGTTCTTAGCAGGAAAGCTTCTAGTTTCTCACAAATAGGTGTGATGTTAGGTGTAGGGGTTTTGTAGATGTTCTTTATCAACTTGAAGAAGTTCCCCTATATTCCTAATTTGCTGAAAGTTTTTATCATGAATGGATGTTGGATTTTTTCAAGAGCTTTTTCTGTATCTATTGATATGATTATGTGATTTTTTCTTTCTTAACTTGTTGATGTAGTGTCCCTTTTTTTCCCAGAATTTTTCTCTTTGCTTTTCAGTTTTGGACGTTTCCATTGATGCATCCTCAAGCTCAGAGATTCTTTCCTCAGCCATGCCCAGTCTACTAATGAGCCCATCAAAGACATTCTTTGTTTCTGTTATAGTGTTTCTGAGCCCTAACATTTCTTTTTTATTCTTCATTAGTATTTCTGTCTCTCTGCTTTCATTACCCATCTGTTCTTACATGTCATCTATTTTTTCCATCAGATCCCTTCACACAGTAATTATAGTTGTTTTAAATTTATGGTCTGATGATTCCAATATTCCTGCCATATCTGACTGTGGTTCTGGTGCTTTCTCAAACTCTTCAAACCATGTTCTTTGCTTTTTAGTATGTCTTGTAATTTTTTTGTTGAAAGCTAGACATGATTTACTGGGTAAAAGGAACTCTGGTAAATAAGCCATTAGGGACGTGTGGTAAGGTAGGTAGGGGAACGTGGAGTAAGTGTTCTGCAGTTCTATGATTATGGCTCAGTCTTTTATATTTTTAGAGACAGGGTCTCACTCTGTCACTCAGGCTAGAGTGCAGTGGTGCAATAACAGCTCACCGTAACCTTGAATTCCCAGGCGCAAGCGATCCTCCTGCCTCAGCCTCCTGAGTAGCTGGGACTACAGGTGTGCACCACCATGCCCAGCTAATTGTTTTTATTTTTTGTGTAAATTTGGTCTCACTATGTTGCCTAGGCTGGTCTCAAACTCCTGGCCTCAAGCAATCCTCCCATCTGGGCCTCCCAAAGTGCCGGGATTACAGGCATGAGCCACTGTGCTGGCTGTGTCTCAGTCTTTAAGTGTGCCTATCGCCATAGGTGGTGAACTTCACAAGTGCTTCTCAGTCCCCCCACCCATTACAAGGACAGAATGGCTGGAGGAAGCTGAAATGGAGTATTTCCCTTCCTTCATGTGGAAGGCTAGAGAGGGCTGAAGTTGGGTATTTCCCTTCCTCAGGGTTGGTCAGGTGCTGAAAAAACCCCAATTGGTTAGTCTCTGGTAAAATACATTCTCTTGAGGGCAGACATTGTTAAGAAGAACAGAATGCTCTAGTCTATTTCACAATGGTTACTTTCCCCCTCTCCCTGCCAGAAGCATGAGGGGATTTTCCTCCAGTATTCACTGTGAGAACCTGGTAGAGCTCCTGGAGGTAAAACTCACAAAAATGTGCTCCTTCCCCCAAGTCTGGGCCCCTCTGGAGTTTTTAACTCTTGGACTTACTCACCCTGAGCCTCCAGCAATTCTCCAATTACAGTCCAGGTTTTCCTACCCCAGTGCTGGTTCCTGTGCAGGTTTCTGTTCAGGTAAGTTGTGACATTACCTCCGCACAGACTCCTTTCCTGACCTCTCTCTTTGATTAAGTTCTGCCTTTGTCATCCAACACAGTATACTCTATCACTTTGTAGAATTAAGTTCTATTTGTATTGCAATTGTAGTTTGGCTGTTTATTCCTGTCGTTTTCACTAGACTTTAAGTCCCTTGGGGGATCCTGGGCTGTGCATAGGGTCTGACACAAAGACACTGCAAAGATGCTCAGTAAGTATTTGAATGATTGCAAATGTAAATGAAGGAAAGAATGGTCCACAACGATACTTAAGGTTGAATTCTTAGCATGGAATTGATGGAGCAAAGGCTAAGCCACGTGTAAAATTATAACTTAATCTCTCCCGAAGCCTCCAACAGATTTCACAACAGCCCTTACACACGTGCTTGCATCTCTTCCAGTTGGCCAAAGAGTACGGCCCTGTTTACACCCTGTACTTTGGACCCTGGCCTGCTGTGGTCTTACATGGATATGAAGTGGTGAAGGAAGCTCTGATCAATCAGGGTGATGAATTCCTTGGCAGAGGACGTTTTCCAATTATTGATGACACCCAGAAAGGATATGGTATGGTTTGAATCAAAATACAGGTTAATTTTCTTTGGCACCTGAATATTTACCAAAAAATTCTGGTTAACTAACTTAATGAGTGTCTGTTCTGCGTGAAGCAACTGCAATGCTGCAATGTAATTCTGATGCTAACTGCCCAGAGTTAACACAGACTACATAGGCTAAGGACACAGTACCCAACGAGACTATCCCCAGGTCACCCACACTTCTGACCAACTGACTAAAAATCAGGGTCTCCCATGACTCCCTCAGGTCCCATAATTTGTTAGAATGACTCACAGATCTCAAGAAAGTGCTATACTTGCAATTAGAGTTTTATTATGTAAGGGATACAAATGAAAAAACACATAGGGTGAGGTCTGGGAGACTCCCAAATGCAGAGTTCTATATACTTTGCCTAGGAACTGGAATGTGTTACCTTCTTGGCCCATCAGTGAGCTTGCCTGGGCCTCGGTGCCCAGTTTTTGATTGATTAACTCATTGGCCATGTGATTGAACTCGATCTTCAGCCCCCCGACTCCCTGAAGACCAAGAGCTCAGGCTGTTATCACCTGGCTCAAAGCCCCAACCCTCTAAACACACAGTTGGTTTTTCCGGCATGGCTACCCTCTATTGTAAAACTGTCTAGGGACTCACCACAAGTCACCTTGTTAGCCCTGTGGTCCACTATGATCCAAAGGCACTTCTAACACTCAGGAAATTCCAAGGATTTAAAAGCTCCCATGAACTATGGACAAAGATCAGACAAATTCTTTTACTATATGACAGATGCTCTGATAACTCCACTGAGATGAACATAAAAACAGACTCCAAGTTCTCTGTAAGTCAATTCTGTGACTATAACTGAGCTAAAAACAATCTGAGAAACTTCTGAAATAAGAGTTGTTACCTAGAGATCTTAGGGTTTAGGGAGTTGGAAAAGCCATGGTTGGGGTGTAGTAGCCCAGTGTACACAGGAGACAGTGGCATAGTGACAGCCACAGGACACAAATGACTACATATAGAAATGACTGTGTTTTCAGCCAGGCACAATGGCACATGCCTGTAGTCCCAGCTACTCGGGAGGCTGAGTCAGGAGGATCGCTTGAGCCCAGGAATTCAAGGTTGCAGTGAGCTATGACCGCACCACTGCACTGTAGCCTGGGTGACGGAGCAAGACCCTGTCTCCAAAAAAAGACTGTTTTCAATGACAGCCCGGTTGTTGCGGGGATGGAGAAGAGAGGGTAGGATCAGGGAGGTGATGCACAGGGAGCTACAATGGTACTAGTCATGTCCTAGCTCTTTTGTTGGATAACAGGTTTATAGATAATTCATTTTGTTATGTTTCAAAACTTAGATATGTACTATATATATTTCTTTATATGTATTAAATATCATAAAATTAAAAAGTTAGGATAGTCTCCTCCAAACCAATTAAAATAATAAAATTGGAAGTTGTAGGGAAATAGAAACTAAGTTCTTTCAAAGCATATTTATGGATCATTCATTATGATGCAGTGTGTGCTAAGTGCTACAAGAGAAGTGATTTTTGGTCTGTCCTGTAAGATCAAGGTACATTTGTTCAACTAAAGAAGCAACCAATTCTTACCACTGAGTTTAAGAAAAATAAAAATAAAAATGAATTTAAAAAGAAGCAGCAACTGACCAAGACTTCCTTCTACTACCTCCCTATTGGCTAAACAGTTTGATTACATTGTCTCTGTGTGACCTTTAATTTTTAACCTGGAGAGCCTGCTGGGCTGGATTGAACTGAAGAGGGAAAAAATTATTGGTCTAAAACTTGCAATTTTGTAACTCTGAGAAAATTGGTTTCTAAACTTTCTATAAAATTCTTGTTACTGCTCCTTACTTGCATGTAATGGGAACAGATAATTCCGCTCCTCCTTCCCCTAACCTTTCCGTTCTGGCAAATAACAAAGAGAACTACTCATTGCTAGTTTGATTTTCCTTCTGTGTTGGGGCTGCCATTTGGTGGCTTATCACAGCAGAACTTTCTTGTCTCACAGTTGGGGAGGCTAGAAGTCTCAGATCAAGGTGTCTGCAGGGTTAGTTCCTTCTGAGGCTATGAGGGATAATCTGCTCCGTGCTTCTGCCCTAGCTTCTGGTGGTGTTCTGGCAATCTTTGGGGTTTCTTGGCTTGTAGGTGCATCACTGTGATCTCTGCCTTCATGTTCATATGACATCCTCCCTGTGTGTGTGTCTGTCTCTGTACCCAACTGCTATTACAGTTGGATAAAATATTCTTTACACTGGCAGAAAGTCTTTAATATTTATGAGTATTACAATAAATACAATTTGAGGACTTCTAGTTTGAGCTTGGAGAAGTAAAAAGCCAGAAGAGCATTGTCTGCCTGAACCAAAAAAAAAGTATATAAAACAGTAAATTAACAAATTTTCCTGAACTCATCAGAGACCTGAGGTTTCAGAGCAAGCATGTAACCTGGAAGCCAGGAAAGACAAGAGCCTATAGGGAGGTAGAGGGCTGGAACATTTGCTCACCTGGGACAAATACTACCCCAGCACCTTAAAAGGTGATTAGACCGGAAATGTTTAATGAACTGCTAACGGTCAAGTGGGGGCTAGCAAGTGCAGTGAAGCTCCGGGGAGGGCCACAAACGTGAGGGAACTTGAGGAGGATTGTCCCCTCTTGCAGGCTTTTCCTCCAGGTACACTACCAGACAGCCACAGGGACCGTCAGGCACAGTCCCGAGGAAGCTTATGGTACTGCTTGTTGGGGGGAACAGCGGCCATGGCAGGGACTCCCCTAAGTCCACACAGAGCCATCTCCCCCACCTGCCCTAAGGGGCAAAAGGCTTAATCTGCAGGACAAAGGACATAAAAACTCTAGCCTGAGGGTTTGGGTGGAAATCTGCTACACTAGGGGAGAGGTAGTGACAGGCAGTGGGTCCAGCATTACCTCTGGAGCAGGGGCAGGAACACTTGGGAAGGCTACATCCCCTGAGGCCTAGGTTCACATTACCCGTGTGAGTTTGAGGGTTCATGAGAAAGTCAGCACCCCTCTTCTTCTTACTACAGCTCCATTACTCTAACAAGCCTCAATTAAAAATAACAATGGAATATACCTGGAAGAGATGCAAAGGACAGTCTCTCTCCAGGAAACAGTGCAAAGGGAAGACCCAAAGCCAAGTGGGGACACAAAAGCAAGGTCTCACTACAGGAAACCCCAGTCTGCGATGCACTCAGAATAACCACAGGTAACAAACTTCAAACCCAGGCAAACTGCGGACTAGATTAGCCAACCCTGCATGCTAAAGGCCCAACAGAAGCAAAGGCAGAATACTCATTCTTCTCCAGTGTAAATGGAAAGTTCACAAGGACAGATCATACCCTGAGTCACAAAAAACCTTAACAAATTTTAAAGAATAGATTTCATATAAACTATGTTATCAGATCATAATTAACTAAAAGTAGAAATCAGTAACTGAAAGCTATCAGGAAAATCCCCAAGTATTTAGAAGTTAAATAACATACTTCTAAATAACCCTGGGTTAAAGAGGAAGGCTTATGGAAATTAAAACATATTTTTAACTAAATGAAAATTAAAATTGTATTTGTTTATTTTTTTTTAGAGACACAGACTTGCTCTATCACTCAGGCTGGAGTGCAGTGGTACAATCATATCTCACTGCAACTTTGAACTCCTGGGCTCAAGCCATCCTCCCACGTTGGCCTCCCAGAGTGCTAGGGTTACAGGTGTGAGCCACTGCGCCTGGCCTGTTTTGACTATCTTTAACAAAACCAGGCAGAGGACCCTTCCATACTTGAGAATATTCTCCACCTGCCAACAATTCCCCTAGTCCAACTATATCATTTCTGCCGCCTGTTGACCAGAGAGCTTGGATTTTATTTTTTAATGACAAAAATTTCGACCCAAACCACAGAACACATGCTTTCATATTGCAAGCTCTTAATCACTGATAAGGGGTATTGGAAACCATTCAGGGTGGACACAGGAGAGCAGCTTTAGGGAAAACTGGACTGTATGATACAAATACTTTCCTGTTCTTTGCTTCTTTTCTAGGGCTCCTTTTCAGTAATGGAGAGAGGTGGAAGCAAATGCGACGCTTCTCCCTCACGGTCCTGAGGAACTTCGGGATGGGGAAGAGAAGCATGGAGGAGAGGGTGCAGGAAGAAGCCCGGTGCCTGGTGGAGGAGTTCAGGAAAACAGAGTGTGAATTCCCTTGACTGTGCCCCTGGGGCAAGCGGACTTCCCACACACAGTGCCCAATCCCTGCCCCTCCCTGGGGAGTCACTGTGGCCCATCCTCTGTGCTCTTCATCAGGGAGGGAGCCAGGAGGAAAGGGATGGGAAGAAAATGATCTCCAAAGGTCTAAGTCAGGACACTGAAATCCTCTGTCTGTATTCATTTTCCAACTTCAGTACTTACTAGACATGTAAATTTGGACAAATTACTTTTCTAAGACGCATTTTCTTCATCTGAAAAATGGGGCTAAAAATCAAACCTCAGAATGAAGATGACATAGTATGCACATTTACATACTATCCAACATATCATAAATGCTCCATAATGTTACTTGTTGCTATTAATACTATTATATTAATAGCATTCATATAATATATATTAATAGTGTATAATACTATATAGCATACAATATCATATGCTATAATACTTATACATATTACTACTTATAATAGTATTATTATATAATATACATACATATTATTAATAGTATTATTATATTACAAGATGGTTATATCCCAATTTGGGGAAGTTCAGAGGAAAACAAGGCATATGTATAAATCTGGTGGGAGGGAAGCCCAGTTCTTGAAATCCTAATGCAACAGCAGAGCTGTTCTTTTCTCACATCAGCGCAGCCCTTTGACCCCGTGTTCATCCTTGCCTGCGCAACCTGCAACGTGATCTGCTCCATCCTCTTCAATGAGCGTTTCCAGTACAAGAATGAGACATTCCTCTTTCTGATGGATTTGTTAAATGAAAATTTTAAGGAAGTAAACTCTCGTTGGATCCAGGTGAGGCCGCAGCGGTTGATCTCATTCGTGGTTGATCTCATGGGCCCACTGGTCGCCTGCAGGCAGAGTAAAGGGCTGTGAGCTGCCCTGACCTACTCTACGAGCCAAGTGCCAACATGAGCACTGTCCCCTTCCCTCCCTGTATGTTGAGTGAATGAGTACACCGTCACTTTGCCCAGCGTCCGTGGAAGTTTGCCCTCAGTTTGCCCCAATGGATTTACTCACAGAGGAAGAAGCCAGAGCATTCTCAGTTGCTTATGTTTCTTTTAAGGCCCTGAGCACAGTGTCCCCTCTGCGATGCTGGGGATGGCCGAGGGGGGACCAGCAAGGAGACGGAAGGGGCTGCCCTTCTGCATGTGACAATGATTCTCCCTTCTCCGCTTGGGGGCTGGAGGGAGGGCTTCTGCCTAGCCACACAGCACAGAGCTTAGGCACTCCGCTCAGAAACTTGAGTCTCTCCTCACAAACTGAATTTCTGATGTATTTTTGTTTTGTTTTGTTTTCTTTTTTAGACTTACAATTTGTGGCCAACACTCATAAAATATCTCCCTGGAAAGCACAGAGTATTCTCAAAAAGACTTAATGATCTGAAATATTTCATTCTGGAAAAAGTGAAGGAGCATCAAGAATCCTGGGACCCTAATAACCCTCGGGACTTCATCGATTGCTTCCTCAGCAAGATGGAGCAGGTACCATGTGTGGGTCTTCCCTGATACGCTATTTTATCACTCCACGAAAGTGCGTGGAAGCAGAATCACACCACGTAGGTAATTCTTGGTGCTTGGCAGTTTATGACAATGGAGTACATTACTATCAGTAATAATAGAAATTTAAAAATAGTCCAAAGGCTCTTTTTCCTTTGTATTTCTATTACTTCCCACCCTTGAACATTAGCATTTAAATTTTTCAGTACATATTTAAGATGAGCTATGTGATATATGTATATTATATATAAACACATACATACACATATATATACATGTGATATGTTTCTGAACATATATTTTTCTGGGGGTGGATAAAACATATGCATTTTCTCTGCAGACCATTTACACTTACATAGCCAGCCACTTTTGCCACAATGCCTTCCCAGATAACACATCATAGACCAAATACATTATTAAAAACTGATTGTGGGCCAGGCGCGGTGGCTCACGCCTGTAATCCTAGCACTCTGGGAGGCTGAGGTGGGTGGATCGCTCAAGGGCAGGAGTTCGAAACCAGCCTGAGCAAGAGTGAGACCCCGTCTCTACTATAAATAGAAAGAAATTAATTGGCCAACTAAAGATACATATAGAAAAATTGAGCCGGGCATGGTGGCGCATGCCTGTAGTCCCAGCTATTCGGGAGGCTGAGGCAGAAGGATTGCCTGAGCCCAGGAGTTTGAGGTTGCTGTGAGCTAGGCTGATGCCACGGCACTCATTCTAGCCCGGGCAACAGAGTGAGACTCTGTCTCAAAAAAAAAAAAAAAAAATAGCTACACTCAAAAACTGATTGTGTCTTCACATAGAAACAATTTTGGCTTTTGAAATTGGCACTGGATAAAGAATTCTAAAGCATTAACCATGGGTGGTGTTGAACATATTGAATAACAACTATAGCACAGCCACCAGTCCTCAGAATGCTGCTGAACATAGAACTCCAGCAAGACAGGAAAGAAATATTTAATGTTTAAACACAGGTAACAACTCAAAACCTGAAAATAATTCTCTGAGCTCTTTAAAATTCACAGTTTATGTAAAGGTCCCCCAAATATATATAAATGAAAGAAAAATACCATTCAATTTCATCACAAATAAGCAAATTATAGCAAGCACTTAATTAATAGTAACCTGTTTAATCTTCTTAAGCTCTCTGAGGCCTGGTTCCCTTAGAAAGCCTGTCTAAGGCCAGCATGTTGATGTTCCTTTTACTTCTCACAGATGTCCCTGGAATCAGCAGAGGCATTTAAAAATCATACCACTTACCAAGGAGGTACATCAAAATGTCCTATTCATTCTGATGGACTCTTAGAGGACTAGATGTTTCTCTGGAAAAGAGGAAAAAAAATAGCCAGGTTGTTAATGCAGTCATTCAAAATTTTTATTTACTACCCACTGTGTATGAGACTTGCTTGGGGATAAAATGATGAATCAGATAATACCGTACAGTTTTCTTTCATAGCACTTGTCACTGCTTAATGAAATATTTATTTAATTTATTTCTATATTTTCTATACTGTATACTCCCAGAGGGCTGGGGCACTGTGCATTTTCCACACCTTGTATTACCAGCGACTAGCACGAGGCCTGGACTATTAAGGGTGCACATAAAAAGGTTTTGAATAAATTTACTAATTAATAGCAATGTAATCCTTGTCTTAATGGAGTTTATAGTCTAGGGCAAAGATCATTAAAACAAGCAATAACAATGATATGCTAAGAGGAGAAGTACAAGCTGCTATGGGAGAATGTGGCAGGAACTAATGTGAGCCAGGGAGGGGCTTCTAACCTGAGGCCCATGGGGTCCATTCCTGCGTGAGCAATAATGGAGCTAAGAACTGAAGGGTGAGTAGGGATTATCAATGTAAAGATGGTAGAGGAAAATAAACCAAGCAGGAGAACGAGATGTGCAAAGGCCCTGAGGCAGAAGGAGACGTGGGAATAGGAGGGAGAGAAAGGAAGGCAGTGTGCCTGAGGGGCGAGCATGGGAGGAAAGCCAGGGCAGCAGGACCTCGGAGGCCATGGCCTTCAGCTTCCTTTCTATCCTAACATCAGTGGAAATTATCTGCAGGGTCTAAGCATTGTATGAAGAATGATGATATTTGTGATGTGGAAGACAGATTGGAGAGGTCAATTATGGATTCATGGAGAGCAGCTAGGAGTTGTGTTAGAGCAGGTTTCCTAGTTGCAAAGCCTAAAACAGGCATTCGTATGAAAGTGATTTATGAAGGTAGCACCATCAGGAGAAACTTGTACGTATGTGAATGAGAGAAACAGGACAGGGAAGGGGGAAAAGATAAACACAGATGTGGGTTCGTGTAATCTAGTCTCCACCTGATCCTACAGGAGACTCTGGAGTATAAATTGCACCACAGTTTGCCATGCCTTGAGGCAAGGGAGCTGGGCTTTTGTCCCCTGCACCCATCAGCCACTAGCTACAGGCATCCCAGTGGTGGAGGTGTTGAGAGCCACTAACTCTCAGGCACCTCCTGGCAATGTGGCACCAGTGCCCAAGGAACTCTTCCAGAGCAAGTTGTAGGTGTGAGCCACAGCAACTGGGAGATGGGTGACCTGAACCAGTAAAAGTACCCGGGCAGGACACCCAGCATCTTCCACATGAGGCTGTTGAGTGTCCAAGGAAGAGATGCTGGCCATCAGCGCTGGTGCTAGAAGTGAAGAGAAGGGAATAGGTATGAGAGAGAGATTTAGGAGGTAAAATAAATAGTGTTGGTGGTAAGTTGGGACATGCAAGAGATGAGGTGCTACGTTCCTGGCTTGCCTAACTGGACAGAGGTCAGTGCCATTCACCAATTCAGGGGACACTGAGAGAGGACTCTGGATGGTTGTTGTCATGCATAACAAAGCCTTGAGATCCACTGAACTAGGCTGGAGGAGAGAACAAATAGAAAGTTGATACGCCAATGTCTGGATTTCAAACCATTCCTACTTTCCCTCCTCTCCACTTCCACTTTCCTGTAAGATAACTATCAATAGAAGATGGGGAGAAACTTCTGAAGTGTCCCTACTTTCCTGCAAGTTTTATTCTATTCCATTTTAATATTAAATCTCTATAACCTTAGTACATAAGAGATCTGGGTTGTGTTAAGAATTAATTAATTATTTAATTTAAGAGTTAAATAGAATGGTAGAGGCCAACCTACTTAAATTACACAGAACATAAATAAAATATACATTGATACTTCCATTTTCTCCTCAACTCTCTTCACCATCAAAGATTTTTATAATACCTAGTTGGACTTTTTGTTGTAAAGGAGTTATTTCATTTCATTTATTTATTTATTTATTTTTGAGACAGTCTTGCTCTGTTCCCTGGGCTAGAATGCTGTGGCATCAGCCTAACTCACAGCAACCTCAAACTCCTGGGCTCAGGCGATCCTCTTGCCTCAGCATCCTGAGTAGCTGGGACTACAGGTGTGCGCCACCATGCCTGACTAATTTTTTCTATTTTTAGTAGAGAGGGGATCTCTCTCTTGCTCAGGCTGGTCTCAAACTCCCGATCTCAAGCGATCCTCCTGCCTCCGCTTCCCAGAGTGCTAGGATTATAGGCTTGAGCCACTGTACCTGGCCATGAGGCAGTTATTTTAAATGCTTGATATTCTTTACCCTAGATAAAGGCAGGAAGGACTATAGGTAGGAATTGATAATGTGCTTATGAATTTGGACTTCCATATGCAGAAATCATCCCATTTTGAAATGAGCAGGAGGAACCTGGCATAAAGAAATTGAGTGAAGAAAAACTTAATTCAGAGCTTTAAAAATATTTCATGGTAAATTTTTAATACAAGTAGCCTCATACTTTCCTCAAATTTAAAAATCAGTGGTATTAAAAGCCCACCAAAAAGCAATCAGCAATAGAAAGTATTTAAATATACTGAAAAATGAGAGCTGTTATTACCTTGATTCATTTTATATCATTAAACATTCATTTATTCAACAAATTCCAAGCACATTTACTATTTTGAGGGCTGGGGACACAACAAAGAAGACAATCCCTATTCTTTGATGAAGTCGTTTTAAAATAGAAAGCTCACTCACCGCTTTTAAGTCCTGGATCAATTTATTTTCTATACATGTGGTAGATCCCACGTAAAAACATTATGAGTCAAAATGTCCAACTCTGCAAGTATAGTCTTCAAATCAGAAATGCCGTTAATAATGGTGGATGTTGTGTGAGAGAGGGTGGGGCTGGGAGTGTCGATATCTGTGTACGTGTTGGAAACAGACCAGTCGTGAACCTGTGAGTTTCTCTGCATTGTGTCACATAGAGCTTACCATCTAGTTCTTTCATTAAATAGAATAAGAGAAGATAACACTCACCAAGTATTTATATATGTGAGGCCTTGTTCCAAGAGCTTCCCCTCCGTTAACTCTTTTAATATTTGTAATAACCCTATGGATACGTTCTGGTTTAGGTCCCAGTTTTACAGGTGATGAAACTGAGAAAGGAGATCAAGTAACTTGCCAAGTGCACACATCTGTGCATTGGCTAACCTGGAATTTGAACCCATTCAACTCCATGGCTGATTTTTTTAGTCACTACACTACAGTGTGCAAAATGAGTCTTATTTATAGTGAAGGGGTGTGATTGTGGAGTTCTGATAAGCCATTGCCTTCTATTTAACTCATGTAGCCATTAACTTTACCCTACTCAGGAGAAACTCAACCCAGAGACTGAGTTCAACTTGGAGAACTTGGCAACCTGTGGAAGTGGTTTGTTTACAGCAGGAACAGAGACAACCAGTATCACCCTGAGATTTGGGCTCCTGCTCCTACTGAAGCACCCAGAGGTGGAAGGTACAGCACATTTGCTAGTTACCAAATAAAAGATGAGGTCTTGGCCTGGAGGAGGGTGGGGTCTGTGATGCTGCCATCCGTGATGCTTTACTTTCTCCAGGCTGCTTTGTAGAACACCATGCAAAGGACCACTCGTTTTGGCTTTTCTTTTGTAGATCAGAATTATGTCTAATGGTGCTGATGAGGAAAAGAGACCTTTAAGAACTCAAAACCTTTCATTTAAGTTTAAAAACAGAAAGGAGCTTCTAAATGCCAAATCTTGTATGTGAGATGCTATACCCAGGAGTAAGACCTGATTGGATGAGGGGCACATGGATTCCATGTGGGCTTCTCATCCTGGGCCTGACTGCATGACCTCAAACAAACTATCTCATCTTGCAGATTTCTATTTTCCAAGATTTTTAGCTCTGGTATAGTTTTGAATTGAAATTCAAAAACAAAATTGTAGTAGCTGGATAATCTCAAGCATATTCTCCGAGCACAGGCTGTAAGAAGTCAGCGTTTACATCGCTCAACAAAATGGTGTTTGCCATTCCCACAAAACTCATATGAGAGTAGGTGAAGTGGACGAGGAAGATGCTCCCACTAGAGTGAGGATTAAGCATTTTCTTTCTACAGCTGCATTGCCAGGAATCAGGGAATAGGCCATAAGCCCTGCCACATAGATCCTCTCCTCACCTGTATAGGAGAACAAACCAATTAAGGGAAGAGGCTGAGAACACACACCTGACCCAGCCTTTATGTTTCCTGCAGCAAAGTTCTTGGTGTTTACAGCAAAACAGAGAATAGAAATCCCATCAGGAGCAGAGCAATGGCCTGCTTAGCAACATGCCTTTGACCTTGGGAGCCTTTTCTAGGCCTCTGTCTGTTGCACATTACAAGCATTTCTAGAGCATTTCCAGGTCACATTCATGATTCATGTCTCTGCAGCCAAAGTTCATGAAGAAATTGATCGTGTGATTGGACGCAACCTGAGCCCCTCTATGAAGGACAGGGTGAAGCTGCCCTATACAGAGGCCATGTTGCATGAGATACAAAGATACATCACCCTCCTTCCTTCTAATATGCCCCATGCTGTGACCCACGACACGAAATTCAGACAGTACATCATCCCCAAGGTAAGATGTGTCTGGGAACACTGACTGGGATAGAAGGGGCATCATGGTACCTTGGCGGGGACTGTGAGGGGCTTCTCAGTTCTGCGGTGCAAGAGGGACATTGAGAGTCAAAGAAAGAACATGAGGCCAGAGTCAGACACCCAGAGTTTGAAATCTGTCATAGCCATGCAGTGCACCTTCAGGGGTCCTGGGTCCTGTCTCAGCCTTCCTAGAATGGGAGAGGCTGACCTGGGGCTTCCAAGGTCTCTTCCCAATTTCATATCAAATGTTTTGGGTGAGCAGTGATTTCCATTAATAAGAATCTCATGGGAACGAAAATCTGATTTTTCATGACGGATTTTAAAAAGGAGAGGGAGGGGAAGAGATGGAAAATGTACCTACAGCTCGGTAATCAAGCCAAGTCTCACCTCCTGGTTTTCATTTGTTTGTTTGTTTGTTTGTTTATGGCCCTTGCTATTCCCAGCAGTAACCTCCTTTAATCTTAATCCTCTCCTCCCAGGATCAGTTTTACTAGGACATTTGGGACATTGCTACCCTGACAGATGTACACTAGGATGCATTCAGTCTTACACAGTGATTAAGGGTTTGGCCTTTACATTTAAACAGCTCCAGAGCTTAGAGGAGGATGCAGAGGGGCCAAACCTGACCAAATTACTGCAAAACAGAAACAACTCCCAATCTTACTTACAAATATCATGCAAAAATTTATTAACATATTGGTCCAACATCATATTAAAAATACTACACCACTAACACAGGAAGATAATCAGGGACACTGGAATGATCCAACACTAGGAAATCCACCTTAAGAAAATCCACCATATAAATAGAATTTGGGGGGAGAAGAAATCACACAATAATCTCACATGTACAGAAAATGCTTTTGATAATATTCAACATCCATTCTTGATTTTTTTAATCTTTAGTAAAGTAGGAATAGATGAATACCTCTTTGGCCAAAGAAAACATATCTCCCAGATAATGCTTATTGATGAAAGACTGGAAGCATTCCCATTAATATCAGGAATAAGATAAGGCTATCCACCATTACTGATATTATTCAAGTAGAATTAGAAAAAAGTAGGAAGAGATAAAGAATTTAAAAGATGAAAGCAAAATTTGTAGATGATATAATTGTACCTGGAAAACACAAGAAAATTAACTGCAGCACCATTGCAAAATAGAAGAAATATACAGTGGTCGGGTACAAATTTATTAGTTAAAAAAAAATCAGGTGCTATATAAAATAAAAATTATATAAAACTAAAAACTATTTAAAAATATATTAAAGAAAAGTTTTCATTAATAAAAATGACAAGGATAGAATATTTGGGAATAAACGTAACAAGAAATTTGCAAGATTTTGTTTTTGTTTTTTTTTTTTTTCATTTTCAGAAGACAATGCCAAGAGAAATTTGCAAGATTTTAAAATATTTTAAAATTTTAAAGACTTTAAAAATTTAAAGAAAGAAAATTTTAAGATTTTAATGAGAGATAGAAAATTTTGAATAAATTAAAAGACTTACTCTTTGTTTGGATAGGAAGATAGAAGTTATTCCAAAATTGATCTATACATTTATAAGATCCAAATGAAAATATCAATCAGATATTTTTTCTGGACTAAACTAACAGATCCCAAATTCAATATGGAAAATTTAAAAATAAAGAATAATCAAGGATAGGTCCTTCCAAATATTGAAAAATAATATAAAGCCATGGTTATTAAAACAATATATTGTAGCTTTTTGAATAAGCAGATTGATCAAATAAAGTCTAGAAATAAACCTTCTTATATGTGGAAGCTTGCTACATGATAAAGATGACCTTTTTAACCTAGAGAGAAAATATGGATTATTTAATAGAAGTTGGAAAACTTCCAGGGAAAATAGAAAAAGACAACAGATTCCTGCCTCATACCTTCCCAGAAAATTTATTCTTTAAGGCTTAAATACAGGCACATAGAATATTAAATTGTAAAAGCACTAGGGATAAAAGCAATTTTTTTTTTTAGAATTTCAGAGTGACAAAAGATTTTCTAACATTGATCAAAGAAAAGGGGAACAAGAGGGCCGTACATGTAAAAATGGATGAATTTGGTTACAATAAAAATCTGCCTAGAAAAGGAAACAAATGAAAAAGACAAATGGCAAACTGGGAGGAAATTTTGCATAGCACATAAGAGCAAAAGATTAATTCTTGAAAAATAAAATGAACTCCTACAGTCAGTAACAAATCCCCAAAACAACAGATATAGTACAAGGGAAACAAAATTAAAATTTGAGTAAAAATAATTGCAGATTTCTTTTCTTTTTCTTTCTTTCTTTTTTTTTTTTTGAGACAGAGTTTCACTCTGTTGCCCGGGCTAGAGTGCCGTGGCATCAGCCTAGCTCACAGTAACCTCAAACTCTTGGGCTCAGGTGGATCCTCCAGCCTCAGCCTCCCGAGCAGCTGGGACTACAGGCATGCACCACCATGCCCAGCTAATTTATATATATATATATATATATATATATATGTATTATATATATATATTTATATTTATATTTTAGTTGGCCAATTAATTTCTTTCTATTTTTAGTAGAGATGGGGTCTCGCTCTTGCTCAGGCTGGTTTTGAAGTCCTGACCTTGAGTGATCCTCCCGCCTTGGCCTCCCAGCATGCTAGGATTACAGGCATGAGCCACCGAGCCTGGCCTAGATTTCGTTAAATCATGTAAAAATATACTCACAAAATAAAATATATTGAAAATAAAAATTATAAAGGAACATGTTTTTATTTGTCATTTAATATGTTGGCAGGATGTTTTAAAAAAACCATATTCTTTCTTATAGTGCAAATTGGTGTAACCTCTATGGAAGGCAATGTAGCAATATCTATCAAAATTCAAAACACACGTAGAGCTTGAAGAGTAGTTTCACTGCTAGGAATTTAGCCTTTGTGTGTATTTTTTCCAAAATACTAATATTTATTGCAGCAATATTTTTGATATTTAAAGACTGGAAAATCCCTGAATGTTCATTTAAAAAGGACTATTAAAAATAGATATTTATATAAAGTAAAATACTAAGCTATAGAACACTATAGAATGATACCATTTCTGTGAAAACAGTGGGGGCTATTTGTGTGTATGTATGTGTATGTTTTAATCCATAAGATATCTCCCAGATGATATATCATAAATTGGTAACAGTGATTACATCAAGAAGGTAACAAGGTGATGAGTACACTGTATAAGGAGACTTATTTTCACTTTTTACCCTTATATACATTTTTGATATTGTATATCATGTGCATGTATTACCAGCTCCAATAATGGTACAAATAATGTTTAAGGAAATAAAAAATAAAGTAAAAATGGAAAAAGGAAACTTTCACTTAAACAGGGGTGCTTTATGATCAGATAGAATTTGGTTCTAATTCTACCTATGCCATTTGCCAAAAGTATAACCTCAGGCAAGTTATTTCTTCTTCTTTTTTTTGGAAACAGAGTCTTGCTGTGTTGCCCAGGCTAGAGTGCAGTGGTGACATCATAGCTCACTGCAACCGCAAACTCCTGGGCTTAAGGGATCCTCCTGCCTCAGCTTCCCGAGCAGCTGGGACCTCAGGCATGAACCACCACACCCGGCTAATTTTTCTATTGTTTGTAGAGATGGAATCCCACTCTTGCCCAGGCTGGTCTTGAACTCCTGGCCTCTAGTGATCCTCCTCAGCCTCCCAATGTGCTAGGGTTACAGGTGTGAGCCACCATGCCTGGCCTATTTATTCTTTCTGAACCTCAATTTTCTCATTTATACAACGTGAACAAAAAATGCACCTATTTACTATAGTTGATACGAGAATTAAATGAGATTTGTAAACAACTAAGCTCAGTGTCAGGCAAATGTGAAGTGTCCAATATAAATGGTAGTTATTATTATTTTGTCACTTGTGTAAGTCTCACAAAAATCTTATGAGGCAAGGAGGAAAGTTTGTTGTTGTTGTTTTCATTGCTACCCTGCCCCATTTTATAAGCAGGTTTCTAGGTTTCATTTTCTTTCATTCACACTTCAATCCAGAAAGAAAAAAATAGTGAAAAAGCAAGCTCTTCTGATTTGAGGCAGCAATTCCAGTAAAGCTTATATCTAAACACTATGGGTTGCAAACCCCAAGTTTTCAACACTCATAAGTAATTGCACATTGACCAAAATATCAGTCTTCCCACAGAGAACCATCTTACTACTAGATAAAAGCTATTGTATGATGGTGTGTATAAAATAGCCATAACTTGAGTAAAATCACTCATCAGGCAAGCTTAAGAGTGCTCAGTCCTTTGAAATCCACTATAAATAAGCATGTTCGACTTGTTTATGAACCAAAAATAAGCATAATAAAGTGCCACTGCACTCTCCATTTCTCGGTTCCAGGGCACTACTGTATTGCCATCATTGTCTTCCATCTTGTTGGATTGCAAGGAGTTTCCCAACCCAGAGAGGTTTGACCCAGGACACTTTCTGGATAAAAATGGCTGCTTCAAGAAAACAGACTACTTCGTGCCTTTTTCCCTCGGTAAATACAAATAAATCCATCCAGGCCACACACATGCATATTTTGACCAACTTTTTAGCATCACTGAATTTATGGTATACATAAGTAATTCAATGACAATAGCAAAGTCAATCGATCAAACTTACAACCTCCCAATTCTGGGTGGAGCCCTTTAAGTCTGGTCACCAATAGGTAAGTCATCCAGGGACTGTTTGGTTGTTTGGTAATTGAGTGTAATGCCAGTTTTTAAAGAAACCAATGCCAGTCAATCCAATTCACATGTCACATGTTACCAGATGACAAAGGGACCTGCTCTTGCAAACTTTTCTCTGTTGATCTTTCCGTTTTAATATTGACTTTTCCAAAACAAAGTGTTCAGGTTTCTTCCTTAGCTAACTGTTACTAAGTTGCTGATTCTTAGAGCCAGAGGCCATCAAAGCATTGGCTATAGCATCTTCCTTCTTCCCCTCTGAAATTTCGCCACACACATCTCTCCTCAGTACAAGAGCTGCTTGGCTCCCAGTCACAATGTCCCAGAAGGATGCAAATGTGATTTAGGATTGGCCAGCACGTGTTCTTTTCCTTGTTATCCTATACATTCATTTGATTAGTATTTTCAAAAATAATATTCATTATGTTTTCTAATTACAATGATAATAAATGTTCAGTATAAAAATGGAAAATATAGAAAAGCAAAAAAGAGAAGGAAAAAAAATTATCTGCAATTTTACCCTACAGAGATAATCACTGTTATTATTTTACTGTATATACTTTTTAAAAGGTCTAGATATATATAATGTATTTTTAAAAGTAAAATTTGGTTCATTCTATACAATCCATTTGATAACCTGCTTTTACTTAGTATACTGTGATAAAAGTCTGTGGTATTAATCTTTCATATAAACATATTTAGGTTTTGCATTGTATGATAGAGGCACAATGATTTATTCAACCAATCTATTATAGACTGGTGTCTAGGCTTCATCTATTTCATCAATGCATAAATAATAATGCAAGTGACATTATGATAGGTGAATCTCTATTTTATGTAAATAGATCCCCAGAAGGAGAATTACTGAAAAGTGAAAATTTCTTCAGAGTGTTTTGATTATGTATTGACAAATATTCCACTAGAAAAACTATACAGATTGATGACCTCTAGTAGTTTGTGAGAGTTCCTTTCTGATCAGTGTTTTTTTTTGTTTGTTTTTTTGAGACAGAGTCTCACTCTGTTGCCCGGGATAGAGTGAGTGCCATGGCGTCAGCTTAGCTCACAGCAACCTCAAACTCCTGGGCTCAGGCAATCCTTCTGCCTCAGCCTCCCGAATAGCTGGGACTACAGGCATGTGCCACCATGCCTGACTCATTTTTTCTATATATATCTTTAGTTGGCCAATTAATTTCTTTCTATTTTCATAGTAGAGACGGGATCTCACTCTTGCTCAGGCTGGTTTCGAACTCCTGACCTTGAACGATCCGCCTGCCTCAGCCTCCCAGAGTGCTAGGATTACAGGCGTGAGCCACAGCGCCTGGCCCATGTCTTTTTATAATACAAATACATTCTCCCCACACTAATCCCAACCACCCATCCTTCCAGCTCTTTTGCTCCTTTGTTATCTCTATATTTGTTCTTTGACTTCAGTGAAACACTCTTTCATTTCCATTTTTGTCTCAGTCTGTTGATAGCCTTCCTCTATACAACCTAGACTCCATGATCAATCACTCAAACAACTTTCTTATCAATATTTTCAATTCCCAGAAATATTCACAGTTCCTGAAAATTTCAGGTTTTCTGTCATCTTATTACCCTTGTCTTTGTTATTTCTATTGTTGTTACTTCTCCAAATGTTTTGCCTGGTTAATCCATACTCCTCCTCCAATACTCAATTATATCCTAAGAGATGCTTTGCCAAACATCCTGCTGCCTTCCCTCCTCTCCACCCCCATCCCATTCTGCAATAAATGTCCTCCTATATGCTCCCGTGTTCTTCTGTTATTCCCCTTCCAAAGTGCTTATCACATTCTATTAAATTTCCATTTATCTGTTTGTCTCTCTCAATGGACTGTAAAAATCATGAGTTTAGGGATCTTACCTGTGTCAACCATAATTGTGTTATTAATACCTAGATCCTTTCCTAGCACAATTTCAGCGCTCAATAAATATTCACTGAATGAATCCCCCAAACAGTTCAATCTCGCACATTTTCGTGTCTTTTTACTTTTCTCTGAGCATATATTATGCTTTGCCTTTATCCATTTCTTCACCTGCCTAATCCTCAGCCCAGGTTCTACCTCTTCTAGGAAGTCTTCTCTGATCTCTCCACCTTTTTCTAGTCTCCCACAACAACCTGCACAAATTTATTACCCTGTTATTACTCATACTGTATTGTATTCCATTTGTTGATGACAAATATTTCTGTCTTCATAAAAGACAGCAAATTATGAAGAAAGATGACAACTTATTCATATCTCTTTCTCCATTAACTAAAATTGGGTCTAGCCCAGAATAAGGGCTCAATAAATGTTGATTAAATACAAAAATAAATTGTATTGTTATTAACTTTACAAAGCCATTTCTTCCATCGAATAGCATAACCTTTAACCTTAATAAGATGTTCTCAATTACCTATTTTCTCTCTACAGAGTCCAGGAAAACTATAGGGGAATGGATTTCTTGGATTTCTTCCTAAGTGAGAATAATACAAATAAATGTTCTTGATTTGAGTATTTGGTGGTTTCCTCATACCTAATACTTAGTCGTTAGGCATTTCCTCCCCATATGTGAATGTTCGAGTGATTGGTTAAATCTTCATATTTCTCTGCCTATTTAGCTCTTATAAATGTTAACATTTATGATTGCTTAAATTTTTTTGCTTCTCACTTTACTTTGTTATCTTGTCTGCCCACCTGATTTCTGACGTATTTTCTCTTGACTCACTCTTAACATGACATACCTAAGCTCTTGGCCTTGAATCCAGTGTGCAGTTGAATTTATTTTTACTTAAACATCTGCAACATTGGCATTTATTTTGGTAGAAACATCATTATGTAGAGATTAATGACATAAATACATTTTTATGTTAAAAATTATGTCTTATAACTTGATATCTTTGTGAGGATCTGTCTTACATCAAGTCTCAATGGAAAGAACAGTTATCAAGGTCTCCGATGCCAGGATTCCTGTGTTTGCTCTAATGAAGAAAAGCCTGAAATCTTGCTGATTCACCAGAGTTAAAAAAAAAATCCCCTCTGGGACCCAGATGGAAGACATGAGCTTATGATCAAAGTCCCCAAGGGTTTTTGACATAACATGTGTCATCATCTGTGGTAGAGATTAGGGCCAGCACTGCCATAGCCTTTAGATAGAGCTGACTAAAGAATTTCTGAACAGCCAGCAATATCAGACTCCTTTAAAGGTGTAATGTCTCTGGAGATTTGGCTACATATTGCTAAAGATCTTAGTTCAAATATTTCTGCTCTATGTGATTCTATCTTGAGTCCTTCTTTCATGACCAAGATTTCAGTCCACCTCAGAGATCTTTCTTGAATTGGACCAGCCACTTATTGATCTGGTTCCTAACCCCAGGTTACTATTTCTGGTAGCACCCTCACACCTAGCCCTTATCCATAATCTTCTAGTTCATGAGAGAGAAAAGCAAAAGCCAAAAAGGAAACAGAGAAGTTGTACCACCACCACCACCACACCACAACAATAACAAATACTATAGTGGGAAAGAAAGTGTAAATGGGAAGGAAATGCAAAGAGAAATATAGATTTGAAATACCAGTAACTCTAATAACTAGAAATTGAGAAATTATTAGCGGATAGAGAAAAAAATTACCTATTTTTTTCATTGAATTACTATTTAAAAATGGTACCTCGGTCTATTTTATTTTACAACAGTGATTCTGGCTGCTCATCAAAATTATTTTTAAGGTTTTTAGGCATGTAGGTAGATGCTCATATCCAATCCCTTAGCGAGTTTCATTTGGTACATCAGGGGTAGAGTCTCAGAATCAAGTGGTAAAGTGGGACAGTGTGGTACAGTGTAAAGGTAATAGAGTTTGGAGTCAGACATACCTGCTTTTAAACATTATGTTGGTTACCTACTAGCTATATGTGATCTTGGATAAGTCATCTGATTTCAATGAATTTTAGCTTCCTAATCTGTAAAATTAGGCATGTTATTGCCTATTTCACAGGACCAAAAAAAAGAGATAAAAATACAGTGGCTTAAATAAAATAGAAGTATATTTCTCTCTCACCTTTATTTCTAAGGCTCTCCAAGGCCGATGGAGCAGGTCTGTTCCACAAGATTAGTCAGAAATCCATATGTCCCCAGACTTTTTAATGTAATATCCACCAGACCAGAGTTTCTCAATCATGTCAATATTGACATTTTGGGCTGAGATAATTCATTGTCATATGGAGCTAAGAGGGAGGTTTCCCTGTACAATGTAGGATGTTAAGCAACATCCCTGGCCTCTACGTACTAGATGCCAGTAGCATACTCCTCGCTAGTTTTGACAACCGAAAATGCCTCCAGATATTGCCAAATGTCCAATGGGCAATGGTCCAATGGGGGGGTAAATTGCATCTGATTGAGAAACACTGCTTTCTGTGTTCTGACCTAGGGAAAGAGAAAAGAAAGGAAATCCAGAAAAATATATGATAGCCTTCAAGGGAGACTGGAGAATGTTGTCACTACATGGGATCCAATATATATAGAAAGAAGGGGAGAATACATTTGGGATATGGAAGGCATAACTAGAAGGTTGCTACAGGTATATTATGAAACAAATAATATGGTGTTCCCCAGTGTCTTTAAGAGTTAAAATGCCTTTCAAGGAGCAACAGTTTTAATTACATTCAATACAGTATTGTATTCTTAAGTAGTGACTCAAAGGTCACAGAAACTTATGGAAAAGCTGTGAGTGACTCGATAAGGCACTGACTTTCATTTCACTTATTCTTTAGGAGAATGACAAAACTATAATTGTAGATATATATAATGGATAAAAAAAGAACATAAGGAGGAAAGAGAGAGCAGAAATAGTCAGTGAGGCAATCATAGTATAATTCAAATTTGAGCCCCTTTTATAATCACATTTTATAACTTCACTTTCCCTAGATTATTTTCTTCAGTGTCATATCATATAAGTATTTAAACCACAGTATACTATAGCTTTGTTAAATGATAACATAATGAAATATTATATTTTATCATGTTGCTCTGATAACATTTAGCCTCTTGCTTGTAGATTCTATTGAATATTGTTGATCAAATTACCAATTTTCATTATTACACAACATGAACCATCTCAAAGATATGTCAAGATACAGTTTTTCATCTCCTCATTAAATCTGCAGTGGTTGGTATATATATATATATAGAGAGAGAGAGAGAGAGAGAGAGGACTTCAGGTAGAAAATTTTCTCCATATTTCCATCATGGCTCTACTTGCCAATCTTCCCCCACTCCCATAATTGAAACCTCATAAGAAAGCAAGATAATTCTAATTAGTGTTCTGTCTAGAATAATGTACGTGCCTCAGTGCCATTCTAGCATAGTAAGTACTACAGAATCTCTGCACTGACTGCTACTTTGGAGGATCTTGAAAAATCAGCACAGTCATGTATTAGCATAATGATAGCTTTTCATTACCATCATTTCCCAGTTGAGGACACTGATTCAGGAAAATTATAATGGGCACATACTCTTAATGAAATAAAAGCAGGAAAGGTAGAATGATTTGTTTGCATGGAGGAATCTCAGGAAGGCTTTGGATGATAAAATATTCCTCTTTGCTAGTCTGCTGTACCCATAAAGGATGAGACTATGGTTATTATGCTCACTACTGTATCCCTTCATATATAGTAAACATCAGTAAATATTTTGTAGAAATGCAAAAGGAAATGAAGGAAGGAAAGGAAGGAAGAAAATATGAAGGAAGGAAAGAAGGAAGGAAGGAGGGAGGGAAGGAAGGAAGAAGAAAGAAAGAAGAAAGAAAGAAAGAAAGAAAGAAAGAAACAAAGAAAGAAAGAAAGAAAGAGAAAAAGAGAAAAAGAAAAGAAAGAAAGAGAAAGAAGACTGTTGAATTAGATTTGCTAGTATTTTGTTAAAGAATTTTGCATCTACATTCATAAGGGATATTGGTCTGTAGTCTTGTATTTTCTTTCTCGGTCTTTTCATTGCTTTTCTTTCCTTTCCCTTTTCCTTTTCTGTTGTGTTATTTCCTGACTTTTGGATCAAGATGAGACTGGCTTTGTAGAATGAGTTAGGGAGGATTCCTGCCTTCTCACTGTTATGAAATTGTATCTATAGGAAGGGTTCTAGTTTTTGCAGGTCTGGTAGAATTTGGCTGTGAATCTGTGTGACCGGGGGCTTTTTGTTGTTGTTGGCAGGCTTTTTTTAATATATATACATTCATGTACATACATCTGTAAAATCTTTGTTTTCTTTATTGAAGTATACTTTACATATCATGCCTTTACTCCACTTTAAGTGTACAATTAAATGATTTTCAGTGAATTTACCGAGGTGTACAGTTAATCTCGCTGCTCATTATTAATCTATTCAGGAGTTCTATTTCTTCCTGATTCAGGCTTGGGAGGTTGCATGTTTCCAAGAGTTTATCCATTTCATCTGGGTTTGCTAGCTTGTATGCAAATAAGTTTTTGTAGTATTCAAAAATGATATTTTGCATTTCTGTGGGATCAGTTGTAATATCATCTTTTCCAGTTCTGATTGAATTTATTTGAGTCCTTTCTTTTCAATTTTTGGTTAAGCTTTCTAGTGCTCTACTGATTTTGTTATGTTTTTTCTAAGAATCACCTTTTTGTTTTGTTGGTCTTTTGTATTGTCTTTTTGGTTTCTGTTTCATTTAGTTCTTCTCTAAGTTTTGTTATTTCTTTTCTTTTGCTGACTTTAAGTTTGATTTGTCCTTTTTCTAGTTACTTGAGATGTGACAATAGGTTGCTAATTTGTGATCTTTCTGTCCTTTTGATGTAAGCATTTAAGGCTATGAATTTTCCCCTCAGCACTGCTTTTTCTGTATCCCATAGATTTTGAAAGCTTGTGCCTCATTTGTCATTCACTTCAAATAATCTCTTGATTTCCATGTTAATTACATTATTGATCCAAGGATTGTTCAGCAGCAGATTGTTTAACTTCCATGACTTTATGAAGATTTCAGTGTTTTTCTTGGAATTGATTTCTAGTTTTATTCCACTGTGGTCTGAGAAGATATGTACTGCGATGTCAATTTTCACTGAATTCACATCAGTGAATTTGCTGATGTTAGGTAGATAGCAAGGGACCTCTGAGACTCTCTTTGGGACAAAAAGTGGGTGCCTTGCCTTGGTGCTGCCTAAAGCAATTGCCCCACCTGGGAAGAAGGACAAAGACAGCCTGTCTTGGTGCTACCCCACCTTAATCCTACCCCGAGCAATTGCTACATCTGGGGGAGCAGGGAATGCCCTACAAATCTGCCAATCAATACTTAGTGCATCAACTGCAAAAGAATACAGAAGTGTGATAGGGTCTATAAGGTGACCTAGGACAACCTAAGGATAATTATCATGCATTAGTTTAAATCTTCATTACAGTACAATCCCCCAAATGGGCTTTCAAAAAGGCTCATGGGAGATCCACATGCACAGTAAGACTCAGGTCATATTACTCCCAACTGTCTACCACAGTTGTTCATGATAACATCTGAACCATGAGAAGGGCCCAATCTAAACACTATAAAATGAGACCCAAACCATAACCAAGGCCTTTTTGGTATGACAAGGTCTGTCATTCTGTGGTGAACGTATCTTGCTCTCACTCTGTAAACCTCTATCTTGTACTTGCCGTATAATCCTGTCTTTCTCTCCTCAATAAACCTCATTTGGTGCTTACCTTGCTTTCAGCATGTCTGATCATTCTTTGGCCAAGAGCACACTAAGAACTGACTTTTCAAATTGCTGACCTAACACTGAGACTTTTTTTCTGGCCGAAGATATGATCAATCTTGGAAAATGTCCAGTGTGCTGATGAGAATATATATTCTGTAGTTTTTCGGTAGAGTGTTCTGTAGATATCTATTAGGTCCATTTATTCTAGGGTTCCATTTCACTTCAGTATTTTATTGTTGATTTTCTGCATTGGTGACTTTTCCAGGTTTCTCAATGGGCTATTGAAGCCACCAGCATTTATGATCCTACTATCTACTTTTTTTTCTTAGATCTAGAAGAATTTTTTTTTTTTTTTATGAATCTGGAGCTCCTGGGTTAGGTGCATATATATTTAGGATTGTTGTATCTTCTTTTCTTTTTCAGGATAAAATATTTTAATGGAAAGGGATACATAATTTAGATGAAATTGCAGATAAATTTTTTTTTCCCAAAAATTTCGTTGGGGGAAAACTACAAAACATTTACAATAAAATGTTTACATTCGCAATTTGAAGTGAGCTGATTTCCCAAAATATATTACAACTCAAGTTGACTTATCTTGTTACATTCAAAAACCTACTCTGTGAAAGTAGTCCACATAGTACATACGTAGTTCTCCAACTGTACCTATGTACAACCAACACTCCATTTTAAGTGTAGAATTAAATGATTTTCAGTGAATTTACCAAGGTGTACAGTTAATCACACAAAACAGTTTTAGAGGAATTTCTTTCCCATATTGAGACCCCTAATTCCACTCTCCAACTACTTTTCAAGCATATCCCACCCCTCCACAGTGCTCACCACGTCGCTCAGACGTGGGTTTACCCCCCAACCCCCAAATCCCTAGTGATCACTCCCACCAGTTGAGCACCATAGTGTTAATCAGTCAATACCAGTTTGATGGTGAGTACAAGTGGGACCCATTCATCAGGTCTTGTGTCACCTCACTTCGAATAATGGGTTCAAGCTTATTCCAGGATAATATAAGAGGTGCTAACTCACTTTCATTTCTTAAAATTGAGTAATATTCCATTGTGAACATATACCACATTTTAACAATCCACTCATAAATTGACGGGCACTTGGGTTGTTTCCACAACCTAGCAAGAGTGAATTGTGCTGCCATAAACATTCAGGTGCAGATGTCTTTATCATAGAATGTCTTGTGCTCTTTGGGGTAGATGCCTAATAATGCTATTGCTGGATCGAATGGTAATTCTAATTTTAGCTATTTGAGGAAACTCCAAATTCTTTTCCACAGAGGTTGCACTAATTTGCAGTCCCACCAGCAGTGTAAGAGTGTTCCTGTCTCTCCACATCCTCGCCAGCATTTGTTGTTTTGGGATTTTTTTATAGAGGCCAGTCTCACTGGGGTTAGGTGGTATCTCATTGTGGTTTTGATTTGCATTTCTCTAATGATTAGAGATGATGAACATTTTTTAATATGCTTTTTGGCCATTATTCTGTCTTCTTTGGAAAAGTTTCTGTTCATCTCCTTTGCCCATTTATAAATGGGGTTGTTTGATTTTTTCTTGTTAATTCTTTTGAGTTGTAGGTAGATTCTTGTTATCATACCTTTGTCGGAGGTGTAGAGAGCAAATATTTTCTCCCATTCTGTGGGTAGTCTATTTGCTCTAGTGTTAGTTTCTTCCGAATTCATTCTATGAAGCGAACATCACTTTAATTCCAAAGCCAGGAAAGGACCCAACAAAAAAAGAAAATTACAGACCAATATCCCTTATGAATATAGATGCGAAAATCCTCAACAAAATTTTAGCTAAGAGAATTCAGCAACACATCAAAAAAATAATTCATCACTTTATTCCAGGGATGCAAGTCTGGTTCAACATTCGCAAATCTGTAAATACAATTCGCCTCATAAATAAGAGCAAGAACAAAGACCATATGATCCTTTCAATAGATGCAGAAAAAGAATTTGACAAAGTCCAGCATGCCTTTATGATAAAAACTCTTAACAAAATAGGCATTGGTGGCTCATACCTCAAAATGATCAAATTCATTTATGACAAACTGACGGCCAATATCGTACTAACTGGGGAAAAACTGAAATCATTCCCACTTCAAACTGGAACTAGACAAGGATGCCCACTTTCTCTTCTTCTATTCAACATAGTACTGGAAGTCCTAGCTATAGCAATAAGGCAAGAGGAGGGTATTAAGGGCATCCAAGTGGGTGCAGAAGAGATCAAACTTTCACTCTTTGCCAATGATATGATATTATATCTAGAAAACCCCATGGATTCTTCCAAGAGACTCCTAGATTTGATAAATGAATTTGGTAAAGTCTCAGGTTATAAAATCAGAGGCATTCATATATTCCAAGAATAGTCAAGCTGAATCTCAAATCAAAAACTCAATACCTTTTACTATAGCCCCAAAGAAAATCAAATGTCTGGGAATATATTTAACAAAAGATATGAAAGACTTATATAAGGAGAATTACAAAACACTAAAGAAAAAAAT
>CAUYRT010044197.1:0-23869 GCA_963574885.1 Lepilemur ruficaudatus | reverse complement strand
TTTACATTGATGAGAATCCCGAGATCCTGCAAGACCCTAAAGTACCTTCATAATCACAAAAGATTAAAAATATGGATTCTACCAATCCATGAACAGGGTAGATTTTTCCATCTTTTTCCATCTTCTACAATTTCTTTTTTTAGTGTTTCATAATTCTCCTTGTATAAGTCTTTTGTGTCTTTTGTTAAATTTATTCCTAGATATTTAATTTTTGGGAGGGCTATCATAAAAGGTATTGCCTTTTTGATTTGAGTTTTGGCTTGACGGTTTTGGTGTATATGAATGCCTCTGATTTGTGTATATTGATTTTATAACCTGAGACTTTACCAAATTCATTTATCAAATCTAGGAGTCTCTTGGAAGAATCCATGGGGTTTTCTAGATATAATATCATATCATCGGAAAAGAGCGAGAGTTTGATCTCATCTGCATCCACTTGGATGCTCTTAATACCCCCCTCTTGTCTGGTTGCTATAGCTAGGACTTTAAGCACTATGTTGAATAGGAGAAAGTGGGCATCCTTGTCTAGTTCCAGTTTGGAGTGGGAATGGTTTCAGTTTTTCCCCATTCAGTATGATATTGGCCGTGGGTTGTCATATATGGATTTGATAATTTTAAGGTATGAGCTGCCTATGCCTATTTTGTTAAGAGTTTTTATCATAAAGGTATGTTGGACTTGTCAAATGCTTTTTCTGCATCTATTGAGAGAATCATATGGTGGTGGTGTTCACCAGGGATCCGGGGGTTGGGAGGTAGACCCACATCTGAGAGATGTGGTGAGTATTGTGGAGGGGAAGGGCATACCACTAATGCTTGCTAGGGAGAGGCAAAGATATAAAATGTGACTAAAATGTTTGTACTCTCATATTTTCCTGAAATTAAAGAAAAAGATTAAAAATAATCAATAATAATTTAATAAGTATGCTTTGTTTTATTCCCTTATAAATACTATAATTTACTATTATAAATATTAGTTTTATTGACTAAAATATTTGATTAATATAAAATATTAACACATGTCACATAACATAGCACCTCATGTACAAGACAGTTTCAAAGCTAACCTTTCTCCCCTTGGGGATAAAGTGTGCCTTGCACGTAGACAGTTAAGGTTCGAGAGGTTTTAGAGGCTCTCCTTTCCCAAATGCCCTTCTCCTAAGACTTATTCTTTCTAATTAAGGCTCCTCCACCTCCAAATGCAAATGAAAGAAGGATTCTATTTAAAGCTGGATTAATCCTTTATAGAAATATGAATGAGCTAATGCTATACTTTGTGAAGGCAAGGCAGAGAGACTGGAAACACTCAGGATACCTAGAGTGACCCAGATTGGAAGAGAACACAACTCAGGTAATGCCTGGGGGTATGAGACTCAACTGTGACAACTTTTTGACCTTATTTCTACCCTGCTCATGCAGGGGCTTTTGAAAAGTGAATTACTTTTGGTGAAATAATTCAAATTAGCTAAACTCATTTATCTCTTTAGTTCACAAGTATTTTTGAATGACTACAGTTTGAAATAATGACAGAAAACTCTATAAAGAAAAAACTAGTGTCTGTAGTGAGCCACGTGCATTAAGCTATGCCATAAGCATAAAACAAATACCAGCCCAAGGCTTTTAGTTCAATATAATAATAACAGTAGAGGTAGGTATTTACAGAGAGGACTAAGCTCTTGTAGTCTAGTGAGTTAAATTATCTACATTCTTTTGTGGATTGTAAAATTGAGAAGGAAAGGATGGCAAATTATAGAGAGGTATACTCCTTATAAATAAGTCTGTAATCACGTGGTCTCAGGAATGATCTAGTGAGAGGCAGGCCACGGCTCCCAGTCCACCCCACATTGCCTGATAAAGTGCTATGGCAACAGCAGCTTCACTCCTTTGAGTTAATCTCAGCATCCCTGGCCCCCAAGGCATAAAAGTATGGTCAAAAAAAGAAATGCATATTATTTTTCATTGATTTATAAAGTCTGTTGGAAAAATATGTTTTTAACAGAATAAAAATAAACTGTATTAGTGAAAACATAAGTCTGATTTTCTTTATCTTTAATGTTTTTTTTTTTTTTGACTGAAAGTATACAGAGGAGAGACACCCATCAAACCTCTGGTGGCAAGAAGGGTCAGGAAGGGTAATTATTGACCCTCGCCTTGCAGAACAAATAGAAGTGTGGGGTGGGGAGAGTAGTCCGAACAAACAAAGCCAAATGCACAAAGGCCAGTGGTCCAAGTGAGCATGCCATATGTCCTTGTGGGGGGTGGGTAGGGTCAGTGCAGACAGTCATCTTTCTTGAAGGGTAGGGTGTGAGGGGGAGGTGGGAGTGAAAGTCCCAGCTACCAAAGATGTGGCTGGAGAAGTCAGACAGACATCCTCCCACACTCTAACAAGAGCTGACGGTGGCCTCAACTTAAGTAGAGCCAGTGGGAATGACGAGTAAGGAAAGAACTCTAGAAATATTAACAGGAGGTAAAGGCAAGAGAATGTGGTGTCTTTTGAATATAGACGAACAGACTAGAGTCAAGCATTTGTCCTAGTACCTGATTTAAGCGCTAGGGGACTGGTATTACCAGTCCCTGAGACAGGGCTGTGAATGAAGGCCTGCATTTGGCAGATGTGATCGGGGCAGATGAGGAGTGGAGGCAGAGGCCACCGTGACTAACATGTGTACAGATGTCAGTTTCATCTTTATGTGACATAAATTTTGTGAATCCTATTCCCTTTTCTGGTCTCTTTTGTTTGGAATTGAACACTTTTCTCTAAATTTTAACTGAAAATTCTAATAAGAGAACATCAGAAACACTCATAGTTGCTATCTGAAAGGCACCCACTCCTCTCGATCAGGAAGTGCCCACAGCTGAGGCATAGCCCAAGCATTCAGACCAAAACAAAGCTCTTTACCTGAATTATCTGGACAATCAAAACCAAAACAGTGGGAGACATTTTTCTGTTATCCGGACAATGGCCTGAAATGCTTCCTTTGTTTGATGCATTTAGTCAGAGCGAAGCTTAAACAATGTTATAAAGGAACAATGAATGTTTAAAATCAATCTCCTTTAACTTTAAATAAATAGAATTTGTTTTCCTTAGTGACTACAGTTAGAACACGTTTTAGATCTTCAGTCACGTCCAAGAACATCCAATAACACTAACTAGGATCCAGAATTTTTTTTTTTTTTACAGACCCTGATGGTAAGTTAACTTGATCTTCATAAGAACTGCCTTGGCTATTGTCAGAGTGTAAGTTAAAATGTCTGAAGTTTGAGAGAAAACAGATCGCCTTGAGAAATCACTTTAGCTGACAAGGGAACTACAATGTTAGCATTCAAACCACATCAATCATGGGGGTGGAGAACTACTACTAAGTGCCATATGAAAATAGTTGAGTAGTTTCCAAAGGCAGGGAGAAATCTATAGCAAGCACTGTAGCACTGTTTAGTTTTAGGGGTGGGGTTCTTTCTTTTAAAATATTTTAAATCATTTTTAAAAGATACATTTCCTTATATGTTGTACTGGCTGATTTTTTTAAAGAACAGCACCTTTGCTAAAAGAAAAGCCGGGCTGTGTTTGGTTGCTAGGGGATACCTGCACTCTTTGAGTAAGAGACATGTTCTAATATTTCTTGCTCCAAAAATTACTCTCTGACAATCTATTTTATATTACATAATGAAATTCCACCATTGGAAATTCTTTTTCCTGAGGAAGGATAACAATTTATGATTTTTTTCAAATCATCTGAAAGTATCCTTTACGTGCAATAGCAGAGGGAAGAAGGTGAAAGAAGCTTAAGACAGAGGAGGTGAAGGAGATGAAGTTGGGTAGGATCACAGGAGATTTTGAGAGGACATGAGAAAAGGATGAGAGTAAGGGCAATGGTGGTTGAAAAAGTGGGTAGAAGAACACGAAACAAGTTTTCAGACTTCACAGTTTTTATGGAGCTGGGTCCACAGTCAACAGAAAGCAAAAGAAGAGAAGGGAATTGAGTAACTTGACTGTTTGTCTGATTATTACTGAGCTTCTAGATACACAGATGCCTGCACTACCAATACATACATATTCATATATTTATTTACAAAAATATGATAATCTTTACATGTATCAGAGATAAAAGAATGTGTGGATATCAGCAAGTAGTGATGTAACTACCTTTTTTGTATGTGGTGCCCCATGTATTGTCTGATAAAGTTGTATTGCTATTATGGGTCCTTGAACACATGATTGAGCAATCCTGTCTACACTGGTCCCAATAGCTTGAGATAACTATATCTGCTGTGCAGATCTGTCACTGGAGGGCAAGAGAGGGGAATACCAGTGAACACGATGAAAAAAGGAAGTCCTGGGGCTCGAAAACATCAGGTACCATAGCACACTTGATATGGAGCTATGTAATACCCTCATAAATATTTATTGCTTTGGATGTTGCATTTGGGCAAAACACAATGGATAAAAACAGGAAGGGTCTTGACCATTCAGAACTTTAAAATATTAATATTAATCAAATAATCTCATAAAAGAATGGAATTTAATTACAAACCAAACAAGTGCTATGAAGAAAAAGGAACATGACTTACAGGAGAATATAACAAAGATACCTGATATACATACATGGAAATGTGGAGGGGAAAGATAGACAAGAAATGCTTCCTTGAAAAAGAAAGTATTGAGCAGAGATCTGGTGGGTGTGTAGCAATAGTTCTCTAGGTGAGTAGGGAGAGAAGAAGATATGTATGTGGAGATAGGATGAGAGAGAGAGTGAGAGCCAGAAAACAGGAACAAAATGATGTGAGGAAACAAGGTGCATTCTAAGAAATGAGAAGTGGTAAGTGTGGCAGCTGTACGTAGAGGAGAAAGGGAGAGTCGTTCAAAATGAAGGAGTAAGCAGGGAGCCAACTGTCTAGCGCTTTAGGCCCAGTTCAGGATTCCTTTTTTATCCTAAGGAGAATGAGAATCTGATAAAGTATTTTAAGCAGATATGTTTTAATAAAATTTTTGCTAAGTGTACTGTGTAGAATGGATTGGAGAGGAATAAAAATGACCAATTAAGAATCTATTGCAGGAAACCAAGTACAAATGATGTGTTATATGATGGTTGAGATGCTCTTCTTGGGAAGAGGATCCAGTGTAAAGGGAAATATATTTTGGTTTTAGATATGTTGAGTTTGAGGGTCCTTGAAATACCAAAGAAATAATGTTAAGTGGCAGCGAGATATCCAGATTTGGAGCTCAGTGAATATGTTTCGAATAGCTGGAGCCACTTAACACCTCTTGCTCCATTTGTAAGAAGAAAATGGCATACTGAGATTAGGAGCTCCTCTGAGCCAGAACAGGTTTGCCTTCTAACTATGCAGACACCTTAATTAATGTGTCTATTGAATTCTTGTTTGCATTTCTCAACTTTATCATCTGCAAGGCTAAATTTTATTGTATGGCACATATAATGAGCATCTTAAGTGATTTCTCTTTTACTCTAAAGATAGAATTTAAAATTCAATTTACAGATTTTTCACAGTGTTGTTGACTGAAAAGAAAATAACTAGTTTCCATGGACAGATTAATAGAAAAATGCCCAGTTATTTTGACTATTCATCCAATAAAATATTTATTGGGTATCTACTATGGGCAAGACTCTCTTCCAGGTACTGGAGATACAGCAGTAAACAAAACAAAACAAACAAAAACCTACCCTCACAGAGCTTACAGTGTAAGCTGTTGGTATATGATGCAATATATACATTAAGCAAAATGAATAAAGTTAATATATAGTATGTTAGATAATGATAAATACCAAAAAGAAAGCATCAAGTAGGGAAGGGAGTTAGGAAATGCATGTGTGTTAAAAAGCCTCAAATTTTGAAAAGAGTGTCCAGGGAAAACCTCAGAAGCTGTATTTGGAAAAACATCATGAAGAACTATGAGGGAGTGAATTATATGGATATCTGAGAGAACCACATTCCAGACATAGAAGACAAATAGCAAAATGGCAGATATAAATTCTAACTTATAGTCAGTACAGCAAATTCAAATGGATGAAATTCTTCAACTAAAGGGCAGAATTTGATTGATGGATATAAAAATGATTCAGCCATATGCTATCTACAAAAGACAGCATTATTCTAATAGCCAAAAAATGGAAACAACCCAAATTTCCATTGATGGATGAATAGATAAACAAAATGTGGCTTATCCATACAACGGAGTTCATTCATCCATAAAAAGTAATAAAATGCTGACACACACCATGTCATGAATGAATCTTGAAAACATCATGCTAACTGAAAGAAGCCAGACACAAAAGGTTGCATATTGTATGATCTTATTATATGAAATATTTGAAACAGGCAAACCTATAGAAAGAGAATGTAGATTAGGGGTTGGCAGGAGGTAGATGGAAGAGTAATGGGGAGTGACTGCTTATGGCAGAGGGTTTTATTTCCCTGGGAGGGGGGAGGGAGGTGTAATGAAAATGTCCCAGAAATAGATAATGTTGATGGTTGCGCAATCTTGTGCAATATACTAAGAATCACTGAATCATACACTTTAAGATGGTGAATTTTATAGTATGCATTTTATTTATGTCTTGAAAGAAATAATTACCATAGTTCAAGAAAGCAAATGACATAGCAGATTGGAAAATGGACAAAATAGAAATTCTAGAATTGGAAAAAACAATCAGATTTAAAACTACTGGGTAGTGAATAAATAGCAGAATAGAGATAGCTGAAAAGACAATTTGCATATTGGAAGATAATGTAGAAAAAAATATCCACCATGAATGACAGAGAGAAAAGTAATGGAATATGGGAAGATAGGATAAAAACATAAAGGATAGAGTTAAAAGTTCTGACAATTTAATTGGAGTCCCAGAAAGAGAAGAGAGAGAGAGAAAAAAAAAGAAAGAAAGAAAAAAAAAGAGTGGAAGCAATAGTTGAAGAGATTATGCCTAAACATTTTCCATAACTGAAACAGATTCAAGCCACAGATTCATGACTTCCAAACAAACTCCAAGCAAAGTAATAAAAACCCACCTAGATATGTAATGAAACTGCTTAAAAACCAAAGATATGGACAAAAAAATCTCAAGAACAGATAGGGAACAATATCAGATTACTATCAAAGGGGCAACTAGTTAACTGACTGTTAACTTCTTGAGAAGTAAGAGAAACCAGAAAACAAGGAAAGGGTATCTTTAGGGAGCTCGAGGAAAATAATGACCAAACTGTAATTATGACTCCATGTAAATTTTATTTCAAGAAAGAAGGAAAGTAAGATATTTTTCAGTTAAAGAAATCACCAGCACAATAGTATTTTTAGGATAACAAAGCCTATTCTTTGGGAGAAAGAATAAAATACCTGATGGAAAGTTACAGTAATACAAAAAAATGACTAGTGATGAGATCATTAGTGAAATAGAAGGTAGATATGAAGAAATTACTCAGAATGCAAAACTGTGAGAAAAAGATGAAAAATATAAAAGAGCAACTAAGTGATATAAGGGACAGAATGACAATATCTAATATATGTTTAATTGTAGTCCCCCCCAAAATAATTGAGAAGATGCAAAAGAGATAATATTTGAACAGATAGTTTGAAGACAGAATTTTACAGAACTGGTGGAAAATGATTCAGGAGCACATTGTAGGAAATGTGCAAAGTAAAGATCTTAAGACAGACAGAATAAAAAGACAGATTATAAATAAAACTGACTGAGAATGTCAACATTTAACATTTAGGGAATCTAGAAGAGAGTGAATTATGTCTTGAGGAATGTAATCGAATTATAACTGTTGAGTTAAGTTGTATTGAGACAAGTTGTATTCCCAGGTACATTTTCTTTGAGAATAAAGTTGAAACAGACATTTCCAAACAACCCCAAACTTACATTTATTACCAATAGACCTTCAGTAAAGAAATTTCTAAAGAGAAATGAGTATCTGAGACATAGGATGATATGATGCTCAAAGAAATTGTTACACTTGTAGACAAATTTAAATTAGCATTGATTGTTTAAAACAATAATAGCAACGACTAATTGTGTGGTTAAAAAAAATAGCAAAAAAGAACCAAAATAATAATATGTAAGACTGAAGGGGTGGGTGATTGTAATTAAATACCTCCAAGAAGCCCTTCATTGTTTTGGAATAAGAGAGATATTTTTGTTAGATTTTAGGTAAAGAATGCATGTCAAAATTTTAAGTCAATAAAAAAATAGAACTAGGATGTTTAATTTCCAAAGCAGCACAGTGATAAAACTGAGCAAAAAACAATCAGTATGACTGAGAAATTTGTAATGTACGTTAAGTTATAATGTACTTGAAGCTACAGATGAAGCCACTAATATGTTCTTCTTTCATACTCAAAAATCTGGTCTTCATTTTAATAACTCTAATCATTAATACATGGTGTTTTATAGTATATAATTTTTGAGCTTTTAAACTAATTTTATGATAACACATTGTCAGCTTCTCTTTGATCCTAATAATTGAATGAAAAATATTTGAGTGTTTATCGATACGAATTTAACTGATTTCTATTTGCAGAACCTGACGATATTGATGAATAAATAGCATTAATTAACTGTTTACAAAGTTTTCCTTCTACAAATAGTGGATGCATTAAAAGCTATTGCTTCACTTTCATATGTTCACAGGCAATCTTGGAACTGAAAATGAACATATTTAGTTTTAAAAAAACAGTCTTTTGATGTATATGAAAGTCATGCTTCATAGGCTGTTACGTGAACACATTTTCTGCAGCTGCATATTCTAAGTTGTTTTCTTCTGGCAATCTTAAGATAATTAATTTTTGAGGTTGATGGTGATGCTTCTTCAGCAGATTTTTGTCTTCTGGTTTTCTTGTGTTAATGATGCAGTACAAATCTCATGGTGGGTAGGAAATATCGAATATTTTGTGCAAAATACTTTTTGTCACTTACTTTCTTGGAAAATAAAAATCCAGTATTTCATTTCACTTTCATTTTTAGCTTATTGCTGCTCAAATTTATTTCAAAATTTCAAAACTTGGGAAACAATAAATAAATATGATAGAGTTGCATGACATAATAATGACACTATCACTACAGCAAGAGAACAGACTACTTACTCTCTATTCATTCTCTAAAGGACAGTTCTGGTTCTATTTCCCACATGTTTATCATATTCATAACCTCTAACTTTTGATGTTTTCCCCCAGGCCTCTCACCCCCGTCTATTATGGAAAGGGTTTCTGTGCAGGACTGGTGGAGACTGGTCTACCTCACAGATCAGGGCAGAGCCAGCAACACAGACTTCTCCTCCCTCAGCACCGCCGAGACCAGAAGTTGGTGGCGGCCTCTTGCCACTTACATTCCAGAAACGTAGCGAGCACCCTGCATGCCGACCTTGGAAGGGAAATGTTAGATTTCTTAAGTCTGAGGGTTGAGTGAAAAGAGAAAAGGTTATGTTAGTTGTCTTTAAATTTAAATTAGGTTTCAGGCTGAAGCTGTTAATTCTCCATCATCCTCACATTCTCCTAGATGAGACCATGGCAGAAAAGACCAAACCCACCAAAGTGAAATTTGTCAATCCTCTTTAGGTTAGACCTGAAACTAGCAGACTGTCATTTCTGTAAAACTCCATTGGTCACAGCAGTGAAAGACTGGCCCAGGTTCACAGGGAAGGGACGACATGTTCGGTTTTAATGGGAAAAATACCAAAGAATCTGTGGCCATCTTTGTCAACTGTTCATCCTTACTCAAAGTTGGCAACACTAATTTACACAGCAAGTTTCATCATAGTGTTCATCTCTTACCTATTAGTCAGTTAGGCAAGTAACTATTAGCACCACCCACGTGCAAAACACTGGGTTGCTAATTGCTATGGAGTAAAAAACATGAACCAAAAGCTCCAACCCTTCAAGAGCCAAGAATCTATCGAGAAGTTGAACATGCTTAAATAAGCACCAAAAAGAAAGGGGTGGTATTCACAGGGAGGTTTGCCATTCATTACCTATTCAAGAGTATGTGCAGACATGCTATGATCACAGGACACTGATTATTGAAACAATTTAAGATTCAGACATAAGTATCAAACCCATTAAACATTTCATTTCCTTCATTGCTAATATTCCAAGATATTCAGCTGTGGTAATATTATGTAATAATTGAACACCCAATTTTGGGACTAGTTAATGTTTTTACTTTAAAACATTTTATTTATTCTTAAAACTAAAGTCTTCTATGACTTTAAAGGGAAGAAGATACAATTTGTAAAATGTGGCATTAATAAAGATGGACTTACAGATCTGAAAGAACAAATGGAGTGTCTTAAGAGATAAAGCCACTTGTGTGCCAGACACATGGAGTTTTAGAATTTCTCACACAGTCAACTGCACACACACACACGTATGTGAGCACACACACAGAGAGAAAATCGTAGGTGTTCCCGCTGAGACTTTGGCTTGTGATTATCCTTATATGCAAAAAATAACAGACCTCGAAAATAAGTGGTGGAGAAAGCACATGTTATCTGTACTGAAAAACAACTGGTGTACTCTATGTAGCTAACAGCCCCAGAGAAAGATCTCTAAATAAGCATTAACTTTAAATCTGTAAAGAGTTATGACATCCCCTGCCCCAAGAAATGCAGCTAAAATCTGAAAACAGTGTAGGATGGGACTAGAAGGAAAAGGAAAAGGGACATTACTGAATGAATTATACCTCAGGAAAGTTAAGGTTGAAAGCCAGCATCTCAAATGTTAGCAAAAGGTGAACTGGCAATTCATTCTGGAATTTCTAATAATAATACCACCAGAAGTCCCCTCCAGATACACTCTCAAAGGTCATCCATGCTGATTGACTTGAAAGAATACTAAGTGAATGTGTTATGTAACTGTATGCACTACACTTGAATGGATAGGAGAGGGTAGAACTCAGCATCAAACACACTTAACATCAGAACTTGGGTTCAAAAGAACGTGTACATCAGGTAAGTGAGTGGAGATGGGGTGGACACAGAGTGGTGTGTTAGGGAAGGTTGCCTGGAAAAGAACTCAGAAATGCAGTGTGTGTGCAGGAGTTTAGTTAGGGCTGGGTGGGGGTGCTGCTCCTCTCCTTTCACCTATAAGGGAGTGGGGAGAGCAGGATTGGGCAGACAGCGAAGTGGAATTGAGAGGCTATTGCAGTAGAGTTCTCAGTTGATCCAAAGAGGAAGTTAGAGGTGGGGTGGTCCTTCAGAGCTGTCCCACAATGGGGCCAGGTTTTGAAAAGTGATAACTTGCTTTTTATTTTGGAGAGGATGTTTTGATATGCCCCATGCTATTAGGCTCCTAAAATCTTAACTTAGATGCAGTGTACCCCCATGTACGGTTTATTTCCCACTTTATACAGTATGTCTAGAGTCCTCCAATGTACACGCTACTTCTTGAAATGGAATATTAAAAAAAATATGTATAGAGCACTAGCTGTCTTTTGAAAAGGACCCCTAGAAGGAATCACTCAACACTTCTGCTTCCTTCTCATGGGCTAGAAGGTAGTCATGTGGCCATATCTAGAAGGCTGAGACATGCACTCTTTATTCTAGGAAACCAAACGTGCAGGTGAAAATGGGATTTCTGTTACTTCCAGCAGACAAGGTAGAGGGTAGATATAGGAGGACCACCTGCCATCTCTGCCATCAACATTGAATCCACTGAAACGTGAAACCAAGGCTCAACAACTGAGTAGTTACCATCATTGAACGAAAGATAAGTGTCCTGCATTCTGACAATATAAAACTACTGTCTAGTAGGCGAGGTAAGATAGGTCTGTGAGAGCCACCAAGCAGCAACCATGGTAAGATGAAAGTGACAGGTCTGGGGTCAGGCGTGAGCCGGGACACGGTGCCCTGCCTGGAGGAGCAGCCTCAACCTGCATGCCATGCTGTATATGTTGAACTAAGGGTGAAAAATGTGAACCTAACGGAATGACTCTGCAAGATACGTCAAGTAAACAAGGAGTCTTACAGGTCTTTGACCTCATTATCGCCTCCTCCCCTGGTGGGCTGAAACCAGAACTTTTTAGTTTTGTGAACTGATTTTTCTTTCAAATGGAGGCAAAAGTTAAAGTTGTGACTCAGTGCTGTGATAATGTGATCTCTTAAAGACTTTTGCTCTCAAGACAAATTTGTCACTGGTGATATTCCATGTTCTTAACTCTGCAGGAGACAAGGGAATTATTCTTTAAGACAGATTAATTCACCTGCTCAGACAGCTTCCCCACAGGAATCTGATTCTCCCAAGCACGGCACTAATAATTATCCAGGCAACCAGTCTGTTCAAGTTACTTACAGCTGGAAAGTGGGAGAAAGTCACGGACTGGGGAAGAATGAAAATCACTTACCCTTGTATAGATTGTCTAACACACGTAGAAAGCAATGGATTGAAAGATAATACCTGCCTAAGTACAGAAAGAGGTTGATTTGAGGATTACAGAATGCTGAGATTAATCTCAAAAGTTATGTACTGTGCATTGTGAAAAAAATTTATGTATTGTGAAATAATTTTAAAATGCAATTAATTATTTTTTTAGTCATGCTGGTAAAGTCTCGTGTTTTAAATTTCACTTTTTCAGTTGCTTCATACAATGCTAACTTAATTCCAAGGTATTCCACCTCAAAGACCAGTTATTAATATGAAGCATGCTTTTCTCCTCCAACACACACATCTAGTCAACTCAAAAAACTTGTAGCAGTATCACCGTAGTCATGAACGCAGTCATTTTATAACATTTTCCAGTTTTGCCACGAGATGGCAGCACATGCAGGGTGCTCATTTGCAGTCACAGTTGCGTGAGTACACAGTTAGGGGCCCTTTCGTTTTTGGACACATAAAGGATGCCTCAAAGGCTGAACTTCTACCTTCTAGGACGTAAGCAGCTTACATTATTGCTTATTTTGTTGCTCGTGTTTTTAAGTTCAAGACTGAAATATAATTTTCACCTCATAATATCAGATCTAAATTTGTTCTTTAATAAATTAAGCTACCTGGTGAAAAAAATGATTTAGTTTTAGGCCAGTGGGAGAAAACATCCTTAGTCATAAATCTTATTTGGTCTTTCTTCCACTTTACTGACTCCCAAGAGAAATGATCTCAAATTGCTCTCTGCTCTGAGTTCCCCCCCAAGCACACTGCTCTCTCGTCTCCACAGGGCTCAGCTCCACTCATTCCCATGACGCCTTCCAGGACTACTCTGTAAGAAATAATGACCCCCCTTTGTACCTCTGATATTTCTCCCCTTTATTCTGATTTATTATTGACGATCTACCATACATTTACTTGTTTATTTGTTTGTTGTTGTTTGCCTCTAATAATATGTAAGCCTCCACAAGACAGGGTTGCGCCGTGTTCCTGTACTAGGTGGGTGTTCACTGAACATGTGTGGAATATTTTGCTATGAAGGCTGGAACAAATAATTATAGCAAGGTGGTAGGTGTATTTAAACAGGACAAAGGTAACTGAAAGCCCCCTAACCTAAGAAGGGAAAGGCAGAAGCTCTCATTCCTGTTTTGCCCCACTAGTGAGGGCCCTCATGCTGTTATTAAAAGTTTGTCAATATGCAAGGGTGTGGAACAACCCAAGTGCCCGTCAATTCATGAGTGGATTATTAAAATTTGGTATATGTATACAGTGGAATATTACTCAATTATAAGAGACAACAGTGAGCTAGCACCCCTTATATTTTTCTGGATTGAGCTTGAGCCCATTATCCGAAGTGAGGTGACACAAGATCGGAAGAATGGGCTCCACATGTACTCGCCATCAAATTGGCACTGACTGATCAACACTAGGTGCTCACACAGTAGTAATATTCTTTGGGGATTGGGGGGTTGGGGATGGTAAACTCACAACTAAAGGACACGGTGAACATTGTAGAGGGGAGGGGCATACCTCTAACCCTTGCTTGGGTGAGGCAAAGACATAAAATGTAACCAAAATGTTTGTACCCTCATAATACCCTGAAATAAAAAAAAAAGTTTGTCAATATGGCTAGTCAATATTTAGTCAATATGGAGACTAAAATCATTTTTACTCATATCCCAACATAGATATGAAGCTCCGGTTAGACAAATTAGGCAATTATGGACTAATGAAATTCTTTTTCTAATCTGTAATGAGCTGAGATCACATGGAAGGAAGCTAGTCCCTTCCCTTCAGTAGTAGCCATGATTTTCTAACCTCTAATCAACATTCCTAACCTCTAATCAAGGGTTCACAAAAAAACTTCCCAAGGACTCTCTTTTCTTTCCTAATCAAATATAACATTTCTTGCTTGAGGTTCTTCTGTAAGGTATTTTCCTGAGACTTACTGATTCTTATTAGATATGCTGGTGAAGCAGAGCAAATGTACAACACACAGAAAAAGAGATTAACACAGGGACGAACTCCTAACCCACCTTTCTCTTCATCAAGAACATCTATAAATGTGATGGGAAGATACTTTAAGAAACTGACCCATAGGCTACCTCCCACTTTATGATATCACTGCCTACCAACTCAAAACTTGGAAGCGCAAAGGAAGAATGCCAATTGTTTCGGAAGTAGTCTACAGTAAAACACAATCACACCACATTTTTTTAGCTATTATGATCAAGGAACACCACCATCTATGAAATTTTAAAAAATTGATGAAGATTAATTCATTCTAATCATGTCATGATTAGAAAGAGCAAGCTTATATCTCTGTCCATAGGCTAGATGAAATAATTCTGACCTGGAACAGAAGAGAAAGGATTCTTCGTAGAGAATTTACCAGCCAAATCTCAAATAGAATTTATCATCATTGAATTACATCACACTCTTCTCTCATTCTAACTCTTCAGCACTTCAAAGCATTCACAGATCATCTTTTCACTATTAAATGTCTTGACTAATTCGGAATCAATTAGATCAAAGTGATTTGGAGATTAAGTGCACAAATACCCATGTCCTCTTGGACGACTCATTTTATGATATTTAGTTTTAATTTTCTTATATGGGAATTAAGTAGACTTATCCTTAGGCCACATGTGTATATATTGCTGTAGGAAAACATGCATATATACTAGATTTATCTCCAGTATTCTATTTCTTGTCATTTCTACTTCTGTGTCTTTATTCTTTGTTAGTCTGTAACATGCTCCAGATGCCGCCTTTCACCACTGCACTCTCATCTCCCCTGTCTCCATATGTCCAGATCCTGACCACTCTTCTTCACTGCTGTCACCTGGGTTCAATGTACTCTCATCCCCAGAGCAGATCAGCGCAATAGCTTCCTGTTTCCCCAACTTTGTCCTTGTCCTATTAGTCTATTTGGAGTCCAACATCCTGAATGACCTTGTTAAAATGTAAGTGTGATCTTATCACTCTTCTGCTCCCAACCACGGATGGTTTCGCATCTCAAAAAATGGTGAAAGCCCTAAAAATGGCCTCAGTACCCTATGACATCTGTGTCTGCATCTTACTTCTCTGACCTCATTTCATACTAATTCTCGCCCCCACCACCCGCAGCCTGGCCGCTTCCCCTCTCCTCTGTCATGGCTCTTCTTCTCTCTCACAGACCGGGCGTGCCGCTGTGCCGCCAGCACGCCGTTCAGGCTGCTTCAGCAGGGTTTGCACCGGCCTGGAACGCTCCCTCTGCAGACACCTGCTCTGTCTAGACCCTCATCCTCTTCAGGCTGATGCTCAATTTTTACCTTTTCACAGAGGCCTTCTCTGACCACCCTGTTTAAAATATTAGTCACGCCCAACACAGCTATTCCCATTTGCTGCTTCCTTTTTCTACAGTCCATGTCCACGCTCACATGTTATGTCATTTGCTTGTTAATTTTGCTTGTTGTCTTCCTCCCTGGACTAGAACATAATAAGCTCCATAGAGGTAAATTGTGACTTTTGCTTTCTTTATTAAAAAAATTAATGGGAATTTTAGGTGGGTTTAAAGAAATAATCAAATTCTGAAACTGAGGTTGCATCATATCTTTTAGTCTGATTCCATGTACATTGTCTGTATGAAAACATTTATCTTGCCAGATTACCTCAGAAACTTCCAAGGCTGAACTACCTTCTCTTTCCATTTAATTGAATATGTAGTGCATAGAAAATAAGTTCCTTTTTGTCCAAAAGATGCAAGCTTTTCTTTCAAACAAGTTAATTTTGTTTGCATATACTTACATACTATGTATTAAAAGTTTTTAAATTGTTAATTTCCAGGAAGTAAAAACAAATATAACCTCAATCAAATTTTCTTTTCGCCTGGTATTATTCAAATGTCCTCATTTCTGTCCTGGGGAAAGATATCACAAAGAGGAGAAACAAAAGTGCTTTTTATTTAAGTGCTTAAAAAATGCACACAGGCATTTTTAATAAAGCTGTGTAATACAGGTGTTTAAGATTTAAACTGAGGGGGCGGAATGGGGAAGAAACCAATATTAACAAAATCCAGGAAGAGAACCAGCTTCTGCTGGATACTGAAAAACAAAGGTTAAGAGGCAAATCTTATTATCCAGTGGAGAAAATTGTGCTTTAGAACAGAAATATAAAGAGAAAACAGGATAGCTTCCACTGCAAAAGTACCCTGGAAGTCCTTAGAACATTTGAATTCCAGTTTGAAAACATAAAAATACATAAATGTGTTGACTATTTTCTGTGCTTTTTAAAAAATGCATCTATTCAAACTATTAAGAGTTTGTACCAACTCATTTTAAGAATAATATCTATTATGCAGTGGTTACTAATGAGAAGAATGCCTGATTGCAACTTATCTCAAAGGAAAGATACCAAAGTACAAAAGGACTTCATTACACAATGATCACAATAAAAAAGCAACCATTTGCCTGAGATCTCAGATCTCTGGTACATGGAAAGATTATGGTTTAATTTTAGATTTAGGAATAATATATCAATGAAATTTTCAAAGAGAACATGTAGCCATTATTTCTGTAAGTTATTTCTGAGCATTTCTTTAGTGACTATATTTTTCAGAAAATATATTTCTGAATGTATTCCCCACTTGGTTCCTGAAGTACAGAAACCCACGTTGGACCATCAAGAAAGGGCCCCCGAATTCTAACATTGATATCCTCTCATAAAATCCTTGTTTAGGAATTTGCTTTTAGTAGCCTTTGCATCTTTATCATAGCCTAGGGATGGATTGCTTATAATCACTTTGAATATAGAAAGGCAGCATCTCCTGAAGGATAAAAGGCAAGGAAAATGGCATTTTTCCCTCTTGTTCAATCCACAACATATCATGTACTAGTGACAGTTTGGAAATGCAATTCTCATCATTCTTAAAGGAATCATTGTCAGTATTTATTGGCAAGAAATATTCCTTGTTTAAATTGTGCTAAAAGGTAGGATTACAACTAATCCCAGGTTATTCAGTGAGATTGTCATAGACAGAAAACCAACCGGTTCACACATTACGTACCTTCAGTGCAACTTCCCACACTCCACTGGGGACAGGCTCACGGCAGCCGAACACCTCCTTTAGAAAACAGGACGTCTCTAAACATGCATCCTTAACAGGGTATCTGGCATGGAGGTAGAAAGCAGTCTTGGAAACAAAGGAAAGCATTATAGAAATTCTCTAGGTCCTCTTATCCTACAATTCTCTTATTCATGAGCATCCTGTAGAGAAAAACGATGGCCAGAAGTTGGAGCACTCAAGGATTTGCCAAACATTGCAGAACATTTCCAGTGGTTAAGATTTGTTTCATGGAAGTTACGCAATGAATGTGTTTGTGTTTGTGTATGGTTTGGAAAGTGTAGTGGTTTTCCAGGGCAACCCTAAAATTTGCACAAACTTGGTGGCTTAAGACCACAGAAACATATTCTCTCTCACAGTTCTGGTCCAGAGACCAAAGTCAGGATGTTAGCAGGGCTTTACTCCCTACACAGACTCTGGGGAAAAATCCTTTCTATGCCTTGACTAGTGGCCACATCAGTTCACTGTCACTGTCTTGTGTCTTCACATTGCCTTCTCCTCTCTGTGTCTCTTATAAAGACACTTGTCATTGGATTTAGATTCCTCCCAGACAATCCAGGATGATCTCTCAAAATTCTTAATTTAATTATGTTGCAAACCTTTTTTTCCAAAATAAGCTAACATTCACAGATTCAAGCTTACTGTATTGTTTAGCTTTCTGTGACTTCATCACTGCCACAATGATACTATACTATTTATTTCATCTCAGGTGAGCAACAACAGTGTGCTGGGAAGGAAGCCATTTTAGATCTAATTTGGCCTTGATATGCCACACAAGATCATCTAGAAATGGTTTATTCTTTTTGACACTGAATATCAAGAAGTTAGATGGACTATTAAACTAACTGAAGCAAAAACACCGTTTGTAAAGATCATAGTTATTTTGGAAAATACTGAAGGAAGTCTGATTTAAACTCATAGGTCTCTGTAGGCAGGGCCTGGGCAGCCTGTCCGCTTGAAAACACTGCAGCATTTACTTCAGAGGAGACACTGTGGTGTACACAGCCTCAATGGCCTTTGTGTAGCTAAAGACAAATGTATTTCCCTCTGTAGATCTATGAACATCAAGTACTTTAATTAGACCAGAACGTTTGAGAAATTTCCTCTAAATCTTAAGCTTTTCCAATGCCAGACCTACTCGGTGATCACTCTTTCCTTCTGAACATGTTATATTTGAGAGGACACTAGTGAGTTCCAAATACTAGAAGTTCAGTCTGTGTTGAAGACTTCATAAAAACTGCAAAATGTACTTCCATTTCAATCACTGGGTTAGAGAAGAAATGAGCCTCACAGTATTGTACTGACCTTTTTTTTTTACTTGCTTCCAGAATCTTATGATTAGATTTATAATGATTCTATTAAAGAAAAAAATACAAATCTTTCTCAGGATGAATTTTTACTTAGCCTTTATGTAGCTATGGTAAATATAATTCTTTATTTCTTGTTAGTTACTTTCCTGTGGAGGACTCTGTCCCTTGGTGATAATAGAAGACAATTTAAGGATTGTCTCAGAACACTGCGACTTTGTATGTCCTCAAGTTACTCTCAGACTTTGAAACGAGGCTCTGAGCGGTGAGGTCACCGGTCTCAAGAGAAGACGCGCGGTTCATTCTCCAACACGCCCGCCGGCGCTGGGACACTGAACGTTTACTCTTTCACGGTCAGCAAGGAGGCGTGCAGGAAGCTGTTATAATGAGACTCGTTGCATTTAGTTCGTAAAAGCTTTTATTTAGAACAATTGTACAAACATCTAGTTGACCAGTGAAAGTGGGAATACAGCATAATACTATTTTTATGGCCCACCATTTTAACAAAATGCCGGTTTTATAGTAATGGGACTTCGGTATCCGTCAGCTCCAAACATGCTTGGCATGAGCTGGAAGGAGCCTTCTCGCTCAGTGCCTCTGAAAATTTCACTTGCGTTTCTTTCTCTAGGTTGGTTTTCTAACTTGAGCTTCCTTTTTAACAAAGCATTAGAAAAATTCTCATATGTTACTCGTCCTTTTGCTTTTACCTTTTTCCCTGCTTGTAATGTGTATTTATTTTCCCATAAGTAGTCAGATTTTGGTTCATGGTGTAAATAAAAATATTTGTGATTGATTTTTAACAAAAATGTCAGTTCTTATATTTTTACATATAAAAGTTATTGTGGGTAATGACACTGAATGTATGACACCAAGATAAATGATTTTTGTAAATGTGTTATTATGTGTAATTAGAAATTGTTTTGGAAACCTCGAACTAGGCATTAGTGAGAAATAACGACCATTATACAACTGGAAGAAATAGTCACATCCACATAAATCAAAAGGTACTAAACGTCATTCATAAGACATATTAGAAATATCTTTGTTCACAGGAGAAAGTTCATGTTTTTAATTTAACATCTGTAAGTTTCTAGCCAGTAATTAAATACAAATAGGTTTCTCCTAAATGTTGGGTTAAATATCTATTTGTCTTATAGCAAAACCAAGGTTATGTCATGTAGTAAATTGAAAGGTACTTTTCACATAGTGATAGCAGGAAGGGCTTAAGGATAATAATAATTATAATTATATAATAATATAATTATATTATTTATAATACAATATATTAACATGCATTATCAATTATATTTTATATATTTATTAATGATTAATTTAATAATAAATAATAAATATTTATTTAATAATTATATTTATTGATTAATAATCATATTATTAATAATTAACCAATAATAATATTGATTATTAAATATTGTTAATTAATACATTAATTATTAATACATGATATGTTGATATAATAATAAAGATGTTCAATTATTTTTACGATAACCATTTTATTTTATATAACTCAATTCTCTAGGCATTTTTTGATTTTAAATTTTCTTTTCTGTTGTTCATAATAATTGTGCACATTAATGTATTAGGTGATCGTGTGAAATACATCCTCTGTGGTATCACAGATCAACTGAAGGCCTCCAATGACAGTCTTCCCGTTAAATTAATGTTAAAAGGTTGGAGCAAAGCAATCACTTTGAATTCAGATTAGTTGAAAAGTGCTCAAGTAGAGGTTAGAAAAATGATATATGTTCTTACCTTTATAATTTTAGATAATAACTTACCTTTAATATTTAGTTGATGTCCTATAGAAACAGGAACCAAGAATGCTTGATTTTATTTGTGCTATGTTTCAAACATCATGCATGTTTGGATTCTTAATGAATTTGAACCATATGTTAACAGCTTATTCTGACCATCATACAATCTTCTAGTTTACTCATACTCTATTTTTGTTCCAAACTACAATAAAAAATTAACTGTTTATAATTTGTCTCAGCTCCACATCCCCTCCATTCTGAACTTGCTCATTTCAAGAGGCAGAACTCTAAAATTTTATTCTTTGTTTCTATCATCTTTTAATAAAAAAAGAAAGAAATCCACTTCTGAGATAACTTAGGTCATGCTTAAAAGTAAATAAATATGTTGCCCTCATTAACCATACAAACAAAGTATTGACTAGCAACTTTTACTGCATGGTCCATAGAGCAGATATATTTCAATTTTTGTGGACATTTAAAGTATGATAAAACCACATACAACATCTGGGACTTGTGGGAGAAAAGTTTTGTGAGATCCATGCTATGTAGAGCATTATCCTGCCTGAATCTATAACTTGGTAGTTAGAGATGAAATGAAAACTTACCCTAGGTGTTGAATCGTTCTACACAGTTGTTCCTCAGCGTAAGATGGGGATTGGTTTTAGGACCCTCCCTGCCCTGCATGCCGGAGTCTTCGTGTGCTCAAGTCCTGCAACCACCCTGGGGAACCTGCCTATAGGAAAACTTGGCTCCTCCATACAGCTGGATTTCACATCCCACAAATATTGTGTTTTTGAGCCACATTTGGTTGAAAAAAATCTGCAAGTAAGTGTACCTGTGCGTTTCAAATTTATGTTGTCCAAGAGTTAATTGTATTACAAATAATTCCTTTAAATGCCTAAAAATTCTAAAGCATATGCTAATTTAGCATAGTTTGATTCTAAAAGCAGAGAATTTCATGAATCATTCAAGTTCATTTAGCAGAGAAAACTGAAGAAAGGAGTATTATTCTTCATATTTAGATTCTGTAATCCTGTTGCTTATGAGCTGCTGCAAATTCTAGGTTATAGCATTCATAAACAATGAAGTGATGAAATGTTATTGGAAACTCCCAGAAAAAAAAATTCCTTTGGTAAGAATCCCTAAACTACTGATTATAAAACCAATCATTTTATAACTAAATGTTATAACTAAATGCCATTTTATAACTAAATGCCTATCTATAGTAAGAATTAAAATCCACTGGCCAGGTTAAAAAAAAATCTAATCTAAATAGAAGTTGAGGGCAAGTTGGTTATATATGAATGTATGCAAATATATATTCAGTGACATATCATGTTTCGTATAGAAGAGAACCATGTTTAATATGTCTTTTTAATCTCATACAGTACTTAGCACAGTGTACTATATATAGCGGACAGCTAATACATTTTATTAAAATGCAAAAAAAATCCTGCATATTTTTCTGCATTCTCTTACATTGATAACTTAAAATGACAAATTTACAATGGCAATGGTTCAGAGAGTAAGGGCCATTTCCCCTGCCTCATTAGATTATGATTAAATCCCCATGTTTATCTTCAATGCTCTAAGTCACACACTGTAACACAACATATGAATCATTAGTCATACGATGTGGCCATAAACCAGCAGAGAGGCAGTGGGATGGAACAAGCACGGGCTCAGGCAGTCAGGCTGGAAGTGGGTCCATATATAGGCTTGGTAACTTTCTAGTTCTATAAATTTGGGTAAATTATTTCAATTACTTTGAAGGATAAAAATACCTAACTTGCATAAGGGTTAGGTGAGGTTTCATATACAGTTATTAAGTATGAAATGTCCAATTTCCTTAAGTACTAAGTTTGACAGTTGATATCTCTGACATTTTACTTTGACACTTCTTGTTTTATTTTTATCGTGAAGGTACATCCTCAGTCTTTCAAATGCAGAATTTGGTTTGTGATTAGCTTTCAAATTTTTTTTTAGAGCAATTTTTGTGAAACTATGGATAAGTCAAAAATTGTTGTTATTTTCGAATGTGAGTGCCGTCATGGAACTAATGTTGTGCAGACAGCTCGAAATATCAACAAAGTGTTTGGGAAGGATGTGACTAATGATCACACAGTACGTTGATGGCTTGAGAAGTTCCCTTCTGGTGATTTTTAATCTTGAAAATGAGCCACAGGAGGCCTGAGACCAAGGTGGATAATGATGAGCTGAAAGCTGTAGTGGAAGCGAATCCAACTCAACCTATGCGTGAATTAGCAGCAGGGTTTGACGTTACTATTCCAACAATAGAGGACTGTTTGAAACAAATGGGCAAGATAAAGAAGCTGGATACATGAGCACCACATGAATTAAACGTGTCAGAAGAGAAATCATCTCCAAGCTGGCCTCTGTTTGCTGTCATGACGTAAAGGCCAACCATTTCTACACCATATTGTTACGTGTGATGAAAAATGGATTCTTTTTGACAATCGCAAGCATTCGGCACAATGGTGAGATAAAGAATAAGTGCCAAAACAGCAGTCCAAAACCAAATATTCATCAAAAAAAAAAAAGCTAATGGTATCTGTTTGGTGGTCCAGCACTAGTTTTATCCACTACAGCTTCATGAAACCTGCCTGGTCAATTGATCACAGTGGATGTCCACTGCAGCTAATTGGAGGAAATGATGAGGATACTTGTGATTAAGCAGTCAAGATTGGTCAACAGAGGCCAGTCCTCTTACAGGACAACGCTCGACCACATGTTGCACAAACAACGCTACTCAAACTACTGAAGCTGGACTTGCAAATCCTCTGTCATCTACTGTATTCACCAGACCTTGCACCGACTACCACTTCCTTCCAGGCTTTGGACCACTTCTTGCAAGGAAAAATACTCAATTCTCAACAATCTGTGGGAAATGCCTTTCACGATTTCATTGCCACTCGCTCTCTAGGCTTCTTCACTGCTGGCGTAAACAAGCTACTGTTAAGATGGCAAAACTTGTTGGGAAATATGATTGCGGAATTAATGAAATGTGGCTCATAAGATCATTATTTTATTGTATCGCCCAATACTGCTGTATTAAAGACAGAAACAGGAGTTTGCAGAGTTTTGCCCTGAAAGAATGTGTGAACTCAATGGTTCACTTATCAGAGGCTGTTATCATGGGAGAGGTCTCAAATCTCCGGTAGGGAAGCAATCCAAGGGACTCCCTGGTTATCTCACTGTGGGCTTTTCTGTGTCTTCAAAGGGAAGGTACGGTAAATATCTAGTCCGCAGGATGAGAGCCGGAGACAATGAGTGTACTTTGCTCTGAGACATGCCTCTCTGT
>CAUYRT010044195.1:0-27660 GCA_963574885.1 Lepilemur ruficaudatus | reverse complement strand
CTACTAAAAGATAGAAAGAAATTAGCTGGACAACTGAAAATATATGGAAAAAGCCGGTGGTGGTGGAATGCACCTGTAGTCTCAGCTACTCAGGAGGCTGAGGCAGCAGGATTGCTTGAGCCCAGGAGTTTGAGGTTGCTGCGAGCTAGGCTGACGCCACAGCACTCTAGCCAGGGCAACAGAGCGAGACTCTGTCTCAAAAAAAAATAAAAATAAAAATAAAATAAAATAAAAAAAATAAACAAATAAGTAAAACATTTTAGGCAACTGCGATCACACTGTACTTGGTTGGTTCTGATCCTGTTCCTACACCTCATGATGTCACTAAGATTTTCCAATGCCACTAAATAGTTTTTGAAAACAGGACATGTAATGCCTGCCCAATATGCCATTAAATGGACAAAACATTTATTGAAACATTTCCTTACTGGTAAACTTTTGGGTTGTTCCTAATTTTTCAGTTTATCACACTTTGCATTAGAAATAAAGCTTCAATGAACATGGCTGGTGTATATCTCATTACTTTGCAATAAATTCCAAAAAGTGAAAATGTGTATCAGAAGAAGTAAGCATGTTTATGTCTTTCAACACATAAAAAAGCAGCTTCCAGGAGGAATTAAAAATGTTATCTCTAAATTTTTATTTCATAATATGTTTAATATCAAGGTAGAGTTACTGGATCAAATTAAGAGAAATTTTAGGTTCTCTATTTATCTTTTAAAAAATATGAAATTTCTCTTTCTTAAAAACTCAAAATAACTGCATCAGATTGTCACGCAGTCCAACTCTCTAAAAGAGACTATTAGATTTAAATGAATACATATAATGTTTCAGGTGGGTGAATCTTAAAAATGAGGTTGAATTTAGCTCTTTATTCTGAAAAAGGCACATGATCAGACACTCTAGCAATATTAAGTGTATCTGATGCGAATGCTCATGTGCACATTAATACCAAAGACCAACTGAATCCAAGATATTTTAAGGTTTTGACAGTCATGCTTATTATAATACAAATTACTTTGATCTTTCATATTAAAATTGATTTATGCCAGTCATTCAGCACTTCAAAATGACAGCAAAGTATAGATCAAAATAGTTTTTCTTACCTTAAACCTGCAACCAGCCCAGCAGGCATTATTTTCTTAGACCTCTTAAATCTCACACCCATTATGGTGGCCAGGAAGAAAGCTGTAACTGAAAACCAAACCAATTCATGAACCAAAGTTTCAAACATGTTATCAATGCTTGCTTGTGGGGGGGAAAAAAACAGGTATCATTTAAAGGTTTTTAACAGAACAACTATTATATAATAGTTGCCATTTTTTTGAAAAGACAAAGTGTGCTATTAAAATACTTTATAAACTAGCTCATCAAAATGTTTCTGAGCAAGCACATTAAAATCCATTCCTTTTTTTTTTTTTTTTTGAGACAGAGTCTCACTCTGCTGCCCGAGCTAGAGTGAGTATCGTGGCGTCAGCCTAGCTCACAGCAACCTCAAACTCCTGGGCTCAAGCAATCCTTCTGCCTCAGCCTCCCGAGTAGCTGGGATTATAGACATACACCACCATGCCCAGCTAATTTTTTCTATATATATTTTTAGTTGTCTAGCTAATTTCTTTCTATTTTTAGTAGAGATGGGGGTCTCGCTCTTGTTCAGGCTGGACTCGAACTCCTGAGCTCAAACGATCCTCCTGCCTCAGCCTCCCAGAGTGCTAAGATTATAGGCGTGAGCCACCACGCCCCGGCCTTGCTAACCTAAATTTCTATTCAAAGAATACTCCTTGAAGGCTAGGACTCCATTTTACTCAACTTTACTCAGAAACACTAGACAGTATACTTGGACCCACAGGAGACACTCAATAAATATTTAGTTAGCTGAATGTAAAGAAAATAACCAGTATTTCTTTTAAAAGTGAGATCTAATTAATAAAATAACACTAGGAGGAAGGCTGACTGGTTTTTCTTTGTAGCATTCCATTTTGGAGAATTTAATGTCTGGAGAGTAAATAATAGTCTAAGTAATAATATTATATTCAGAAGCTCACATCAGCGTTATAGGAGCTGTACCAATATGAAGGGGGAGGTGGTTTTATCTACAAAATTAGGACATCAATGTCACAATTTAAGAACAGCTTTCAAAGAAAAATGTTCATTGATACAAAAAATAAAATGATTAATAATAAACATGTGAAATACTGAAAAGTATGTGAATGAAAAGCCCCATATAACTATATCTTGCTGATATAGTTTTATCTTTTGTTGCAATCTCATCAAAAAAATCTCTAGCCCCTATTTGAAATAACTAAAGAAGAAAAGCCCACAAAATTTCTCTCCTTCAAATATAGAACTGATGCAATTTTGTCTTCATTTGTACTTGCTTCCATAGCCGGCCATGGCACTTTCAATAATAACCAAATCAAACAGATACAATTTCCTTGGTGTAGTTCTCAAACCCTCCACTGTACTTCTCTTTTAAGTGAGACAAAACAAAGCCAAGCATCACTGTGGCTTTAAACACACAGGTTTCCATTTTTTCTGTGCACATTTTCCCATTAAGCTCAACAAGGGAAAAAGCTAAAAAAGCGTCAGTCTTGTTTTTCTATATTAAATTTTAAGGCACTGCAAAATCTAAAAGCTATTTGTGAATTAAATAAAATAATGCAAGGCTGTCTCTTTTTAGTTATTTTTACAGTAACATAAAAACTGCTAAATATGCATTAAAGAGAGTTCATAGACAATCTGGGAATGATTCTTTGTGTTTTCTAATTAAATTTAATTTTTCTAGTAACAAGTTTTATGGAAATATTCTTCTGAGTTGGAAGGCTTGGCAGCAATACCATTATTTCTGATCAGGTCTGTCTAGACAGAAACAAGAGTTGGGTTCAGTCTTGACACATGCATATGGCCACTTGCCATCTGACTAAATATTTTCCAGTAAAACTAGCATAGGCTGTCACAAAGGCCACCTCCAATGTTTGATCCTCTAGCTGGGAAAAATGTCTTACTTACACAGTGACACTTTTACGTCTCGTTTGTCATTGGAGACACGGTAAGCTCCATAGCCAGCCAAAAACCCAACAGAAAGACCAGCAATCAAAGATGGAACACCACCTGGAAGGGAAAAAAAGCATGGGCTCACAAAAAGAATCCCAAAATGAAAGGAATTCATTCCATTACTTCAAGTACGACTCAGGCACCTTCAAGCGTACCCCTACTTGGGCACAGACAAATTCAGTATAGGCTTCTTCATTGACCGTTTCTAAGAAAAGACTGTTTCACGCTGAATCCTAAGTACAAGGCAGAGGAACCCCGAATGCACAGCAACGCAGGGGTTAGCTATCCCTTGGGGGAGTAAGAAAACCTGCCGTGACAGTGACTGTGTTAGTTGACTTCTTTATGCCCTTCTCCTCCCACCCTCCAATTCTCCTTGCCTCCACTTTTCCACTGTGAGGTTGTGATGATGGAAAATAAGATGAAATGGTATTTTTAGCTCATATACTTAAAGAGAGAAGAGCTGTGCAAACCACGCAATGGTTCTGTCTTTAATAATTAACAAAACTTCAAGCCTCAAGATGTCAGGACTCACGGACTAATGAAGACTATACTGAGAAAAGCGAGAACCAGGGAACTGATTCACCCTCCCCACCAGTGCACTCCCAGCCCCCAACCCATCCACCTATCCCAGGGCACTATGACCAACACCGAGAACTTCAGGTGCCCTGGAGAGTAGGCTACATGCTGGTGACACTGTGAACAAGACACACACAATCTTTGCTTCATGGACTCGCCCTATGCCTATAGAATCTATTGGATTAGAATCCCTGGGGGCAGGGTCAAGGTGTCTCTATTTTTTAAACATCCATAGGAGATTCAGATGTGCGGCCAGGGTTAAGAACCACCACAGCATACGCACAAGTGTGCACATACACACACAGCACCATCCTGAATGAGAACCCAAATACACTAGATTCTAGTCCTAATTATTTCACTTGCTGAATGGACTTTGGCTAGGTCACTTATCCTCTCTGAGTTTTATCAGTTGCAAAACAAACAGGGTTAATATTATCCATGTCATATATAAAGGCTTAGGGCCGGTCGTAGAGGCTCACACCTGTAATCCTAGCACTTTGGGAAACCAAGGCAGGAGGATCACTTGAGGCCAGGAGATCAAGACCAGCCTGGGCAATATAGCAAGACCTCATCTCTTAAAAAAAAAAAATTAGCTGGGCACAGTGGCACATTCTTGTAGTCCCAGCTAGTTGGGAGACTGAGGTGGAAGGATTGCTTGAGCCCAGGAGTTTGAGGCTGCATTGTACCACTGCACTCCAGCCTGGGCAACAGAGCAAGACCCTGCCTCCAAAAAACAAAGAATGTTACAGTTGGAAATAATATTAAATTCCTTATTGTCTTCCTCCAAATCTATTCTTCAAACACCAAGATGATCTTTTAAAAACATACATCTGGACAGGTCAATCCTCTAATTAAAAACTTTCAGTGCTTCCCAATGCATTTAGGAAAAAAACCCAGTTTGCTATACTGTGGAAGCCCTGGCTTTCATTCACTTCCCTGTTTATGCCAAACTATCCCTCACAGTTTTCAGACAGGCTGCTCCTTGCCTGGAATGCTCTTCCTTGCACTGTTCACCTGGCCAAGCACAGCTCCCCTTCGGATGTGTGCAGAAGTATTTAGTTCCTCAGAGATGCCTTCTCTGACCCACAACTCTAAACGAGGGACACCATCATAGTCTTCCATCATTCATGATCATGTATTTATACGCTGTTCATGGATTTAAGGTCAGTGCCACTTGTGTGCTCCATGTTTTTTTGCTCATTGCTGCTTTCCCAGGGTAAGACAAGGAACTAGGTACATAAGGAACACCTGATAGATACTGATTTAATGTGTGCCTGGGTGCTCCCTGTTATGGGATATGTTCAAGCAGAAGATGTTAGATAAGGATATAGTTAGGGAGATTAAAGCATTTTCTGAAATGCATGATTAGGTCACCATTCAGGTGTCTTCTCACCTAGAGATTCTGTGATCCTCCTTTCTGTATACCATGAAGATTTCTGTACTGCTAAACACCCCCTCCTGCCCCCTGCATCCCCACCACCACCATACAAACTATGTGGAAGGAGTGGCAGTGTCTGCACTTGAGTGCAGGCAGCAGGGACGGGAGTACGCTTTCCAGCAGCCCACGCGTATGAGAACCAGGAAGGTTCCTGGGAGAATTCATCTACTCAAGGAAGGAGGCAGGACTGTGGACTTTGCTTTATAAGAAAGCCACGGCTAGTGGAAGGGAGGCAAGATCCTGAGAAAAAAGAAGTGCCCATAGTGGATAAGAAAAGAAGCTCCAAGCTCTTCCCCTTCCTGGGATGGCTGATTTGGGTGGGGTGTCTTGATAGAAGAGTTTTCAAAGGAGTCTTTTGCACATGGGAACCCCCCCTTCAGGTGCTCTTGTGGTTCTCAGGGTAGGAACCTGCCCGGCATGTGCTCCTGCTCCTCTCTGGAGGGGCTGCCGTGCTCTTCCCAACTGGAGTGGGAAGGTGTGAGGCCAGGTTCAGCCCTGGTGTAGGAAAAGTCAGAGCAAGCCTTCTGACCATCTTTGGCTTTGGACACCTGTTGCTGCTTGGCCTAGGAAAAGCTTCCAAATCATAGTGTCATCTTGGTTATCCACCTCCCTAGAGACCTACCTAGGAGGAGGGGTGAACCCATGCAAGCTAGGTGCTCAGCACCCCGTGTCCTGCAACTGTGCTGCCTCTCTCCTCCACCAAAGAAAAAATCTCACTTTGACTCAACTTATATCTGTCAGGTAGTCTAGTTTACGATTTGGATATATTTGTGTCCTCCCAACCTAACATTATTTTGGGTTTTTTTTTTAGAGACAAGGTCTCATTTTTGTCACCCAGCCGGGGTGCAGTGGCCCAATCATAGCTCACTGCAGCCTTCAACTCCTGGGCTCAAGTGATCCTCCCACCTGAGCCTCCCAAGTAGCTGGTACTTGCCACCATGCCCAGTTATTTATTTTTTTTGTAGACATGAGATCTCACTATGTTGCTCAAGCTGGTCCCAAGTGGTCCTCCTACCTCAGCCTCCCAAAGTGCTGGGATTATAGGCATGAGACACTGCAGCCCAAACACTATTTTGACATCACGTCTTTCACCTACTCAAAATCATTCTCAGTAACTGTCCCTGAAAAGGGTCTCCTGACCTAGCTGCATGAAGAAAGAGTTGACTCACTTCCGCACAAATGATCTAAGACATTTGGGCCACAAGCAGCTTAGAATGTAATATGAAACTACAGTATAAAACTAGAAAAAGGTATTTTGCCTCACTGGCCCATAATCTCCCCACTGGTAGGGCAGCAGTGGCAGAACAATCAGAACATTAAACCTTTATTCTATGCCAGGCACTACGTAAAATGTATTACATGTTTTATTTAATCCTAACAAATTAATTTACAGGTGAGGAATTGAAGCCCAGAAGTTAACACAACTCAGTATCAGAGCCAGTAAGTGGTAGTGTCAGGACTAGAATTCAGGAATGCTCAATTCTGTAGCCTATGCTTTTAACCACATTATACTACAAGAGTGAGCTTCCCTGTGAACACAAAATACTCTCAGGGGCCTCCAGGATCACTCAGTGTGGGGGCTGCCACCAGAGGCCAAGACACCATCTTGTGCCACTGGGCAACAAGCCCCTGCAATCAGAGACCTTACAGCTAATGTAACTTCATTTGTCCCCACCGGCTGGTAAAACCTGCAGAGATTTGGGTTACAACCACAAAGTAATTCCTCCCTCCCCAACACACATACACACTCTCTTCTTCCCACCCCTCAAACAGGCAGGCAAAAACATCCAGATGTTCTTTTCTATTCTATAACAGAAGTTAGTTAGACATGTCTTTGACAATGAGAAAAAAATTTTTCAATAGCAATCCTCAGGATTTTAAACTGAGTCCTCTTTCAAGTAGATTATGAATACTCTGGTTTCTCTTCAGATCGTATAAATCTTTTGCCTTTTACTAAAGGTGATTATGAAACATCAACTTCTGAGTAGTTGTTTTAACAGGTCTTATTTTGGTGCCCTCATTTTTTCCCCTTCACACATATCCACGAGGATACACACATTAAGACAGAAACAACAAAAAATCTAAAGTGAATTACAGATTTTAAGGAATCTTAGAAGATAATCTATTCTAACCTGCCAGCCCCTCAGCTACTAGAGAGAACTGTGCTTCTGGCCTTTGACTTCTTAGCAATCGCTAAAGAAGGAAGCTAACTGGTAACTGTGTAGACCTGGCCTTTTCACTCCAATTCAAATACAACACCCTTTGAAATAAAACTTCATTTAAAAATTTTCATTCAAATAAAAAACAAAAATATGAAACACCATGACTATAATTGATTCTACCTTAAAACAAAGCAAAATACAAAATTTTAACCTTTCCTTTTTCTCCATGAAAACCCTTTAATTGCTCAATTGGGTTTTTCCCCCCCTCTTTTAGGGATAGAGATGAAGATACAACTTTGGATATGGTATCTAAGTATTTAACAAATTTTCTTTTGCAACACACAGTATCAATATTACTTAGTTTTTTGGTACCATGATTATGTAAACAAAAAATCCTCATTTAATAATAAGCAGAGACCCTGAGGGAGGTTAAATCAATTATACAACTGATAATGACAGGTTAAGTTAGAGTTTTGTGATAGAGGCCAGAAGCCCAGTTGTAACACTCTGCCATGCCCAGTAGCCCCCTGCCCCCAGCCCCCGTGAGTCCCTTCCACTACATGCTGGAAGACAGCCACCTCAGAGACATCTTCAGCTTCTTGTCCCACTTACAGACCCTCAGATGACCCTAGCACAACGACCGACCCACCCTTACCACCACTAAGTCCCTTTAATGAAATCTGGTTTAGGCTTACCTCTCCGCTTATATCCCAAAATGCTACCAAATGTCACAAGGGCTGCGTAACCAAAACCGACCAGGTCCATTGGCAAGGTTGCAGCTCTAAAGCAAGGGGGAAGGGACAAATTATACAAAATAAAGAGTTTGGTGGAGCAGATGTATATAAAAATTACATGCATACCACAGAATTACAGAAGTTTCTCCAGCCAACTAAAGAGAGGTTGGATTGTCACCACTGTCCCCTTCCTCATCGCTCCCAAGCACATTCAGGGGGCACCTCAAGGTGATTCTCCTCTGCCTGTCTTCAAGACCTGCCAAACTCTCAGCTGTTTAATTCTTTTTATTTTCCCCAACAAAACTTCTGCTCTGGTAAGCCAGGTCTCCTCGCTGGACTGCAACACTCCAATCCTCGCTCTTCGTTTCCAGGGATGGAATGTCCTCCCTCCTCACCCTCCTACGCCTATAAAAGCCTGCCCATCCTCTGCACACTACCTTAGAATGGCCCTCTGAACCTTCTCCCCTGACTTTTGTCCTCACTAACTACCTCTAATCTCCTTAACGCCGGCCTGCATCATCAAACTGGTCTGGAGCAAATGGCTTCTTCCTCCTCGAAATTCCTTGACTTCTGTAATTCCATCTTACAGTTTTTTTCATATTGGTACAGACAGTTGTCCTGTGATCCTCCCCACATCGAAGAAAAGGGGTAATATGGATGTTTGTTTGGTGATCGAACCAATGATTCACTGTAAACCTTTGCTTTGTCACCAGCTGTTGAGACAGCTCTTCTGTGGTAGCAGAGGCATCCACACTTAATCAACGGCAAATCACTAGAAACACAATGACGCCCTGGCATGAAGTTAATTGGATGACAATGACATCCTAGTATGCACAGAAGCAGCTGAAACATATATCCAGCAGGGAGAGGTTCCACTGAAATCCTACCCACAGTTCTCTAAGATGTAGTAGACAGTGTGCTGGCTGCAGGCTGGGGACAGGGGCACTGGTCACTAGCTGGTTACTGGTCCTTGGACCATACCCCTCCCGCCCCCCTAGAAATCCCTAAAGTGAGGGATATACATGAGACAAAGTTCCTTGCAACTTGTTGAATTCTAAGATTCCTAGCGGTAGTTTTATATCTTCACTTTCTTATATCTATATTTCCTCTATGGGAAAAATAATCATCTTTATAAATAGGAGGGATGGTATATGAGATTTCTTATGTATTTTTACAATTTTCTCGCTGCTTGTCATTTAGGTTAACTGGTCTTTTATTCCGTGTAGCAATTAGCAATAAATTAATTCAGAAGAGCAGAAAAGGGGTTTTGAGCTTATCTCAGAGAACCAACTAGAACTTCCTGTGAGGAAGGGTCTCGGGGGGACGGACTGTGAGGCACAGGAGGAGAGGATGACACCAAAAAGAAGGCAACACTGAAAAACCCTTAACATCCACAGGGAGAAGAACTAACACAGGAGAGGTCCTCTGTGCCCGAGCCGTGGGACAGTACGGTGTAACATGTAGGAAAGGCCTGGGCTCAAAAACCATTTGTTGACTGAATGATGGATAAACAAATAATAATAATGAAGATGATAAAAACCAGTACCAGGTGCTAGGTGCCATTCTAAGGCCTTACAGGCATCAACTCATTTAATTATTACCACAATCCTGTACTATCATCGTTAGCCCCATTTTCCAGATGAGGAAACTGAGGTACAGAGGAGGGAAGCAACGCCTCAAGGTTACACACCAGAGCCAAGGTTTCAAAATCAGGGAAGTCTCACCCCCAACCACTCTGCAATGCCACCTCTGATAACTGACTTAGCTGGGTGAAAAATGCAAATATGCAAATGAAGCTAATGTTCTTCAGTTTTCAATTCTGTCCCCTTGGCCTCATAGCTTAAAGTTGTGACCACGGTGTACTGTCTCCATCTGGCAACTTGCCATGTTCAGCATCTCATGTTTAGTCCTACCTGCTGTCTTTTTTCAGGGTCTATCTCTATTCCACAATGCACACTTGGCTTCAAACCTCATACCACTCCTTACTAGCTGCTGTAAAATTAGGCACATTCCTTAACCTCTTTATAACTCGGTTTCTCCATCTTTAAAATAAAGGGATAATAAAAATATCTACTGAATAGGGCTGTGAGAATTAAATGAGTTAATACTATAAGAACATTTAGCACATATTGAGCACTAAATATTAGCTACTCTAATATTAATGATTATTCTTCTCATTCATCCTATACTTCTTTTCAAGTTTGACGTGTATAAAGCCATGACTAAAGCACACTGAGAAAACTGACGTAGGGGGCTTTATGATGCAGGCAGTCAATGAATCACACCATATTATTACAACTTATATTTATATTCAATTCCATTTGACAACTGTTTATTGAGCATCAGCTTTGTGCAAGGCAGTAGTAAGTGCTAGAAATCTCTAAGACATGACCTTGGTCCTCCAGGGCACAGCACAGCAGTAGGAGGCAGATGCGTGAGTGAGCCCTAAGAGGAGAGGCGCTGACACAGGCACCGTAACAGGGAGTGGCACCTGACAAGGCGTGGGAGCCTGTGGAGGGCTGTTCGGAGGAAGCAGGGCAGGAGTAAGCCAAGTGAAGAGGGTGACAAGGAAGGGTGTTCCTGGTAGAAGGGAGAACATGTGCAAGGCGCCACGGGCATGAGAAAGCACGGCATGATCTCCATATGAAAGTGCAAGCGGTCGTGAAGAGAGAGGGAGCAGGCAAGAAAGACAGGTTGTACACCCAGGTAAGCTTGGTAAAGGGAGTCTGGCTTCTGTTCTAAGAGTGGTGAGGGATCGATGAAGTAAGTAAGCTTCACAATCAGATTTACATTCCAGTAAGCGCTTCCTGACTGCAGGGTGTTATAGAAACTAAGCAAGAGCTTAGTTGATGAAGGTAGGCTGGCCTAGACAAATGGCAATGAGGGTAGAGAGAAGCTGGTTGGATGTGAGAGGTTCAGGAGGTAGAATCTACAGGCCTGCATATGGAGAGGCGGGGATGAGTCACACATGATTCACTCCTAGGTCCCTGGCTTGGACCATTAGGATAGGTGGGGGATAGGGGATCCTGATGCTATGCCGTGAGACGGGGAACACTGGAACAGCGGCAGGTGTGTGGTGGGGGGAAGTGGGAGGTGGCCAGGAATGATGTGACCCAACTGGAATGGATTCAGTCTGAGATGCCTGACACACAGTTAGGAAAACACCCTTACATAAAGATTAAGTAGTAATTTGGAGACCTATTTTCTCCTAATGCCAAGCAGCTGGTGTCAAAGGCTAACTTCCCTTTCCATCCTAAGCCCCCTAACTCTTCCTGTGACCCTCTCTTAGAGACCCATGCCCCTTCACTTGGTGTAGAGTTACTTAAGATTCTCTCTCCTCTCAGGCATCTCCTGGCTCCTTGAGGGCAAACCCAGGTTCAATTGTCTTTGTCATCCTTATGACACCAAGAACCCTGCCCTGCACAAGGCAGATGCTTAGAAAATACTTGAAAAATGAGTTGGTGAATGGGTGAACCGAAGGAACAGCTTCTGCCTGCAGAGATTCTGTACCTGACCTACCCAATACAGCTCTACTGCCAGGAAACAGGCAGCCCCCTAATTTCCTGAGTGTTGTTCTAAGGAGGCAAAATAAATCTACTCCCAATACTTGCAAGAAGTTTCTATTCTCACAGAGAAAATCCAAACAAAAAGGAATCATCCCTCTTGCCCCTTTTCCAGGGCAGGGCCATTTAGCCAGGCCAGAAGCACACATTAAAGCCAGAGGCCGTGTTAACAAGCGAGCGACGGTGTGGGAGACTACGTGCGCAGAACATCAACGCTCCCGTCGCGAACGCGATGCTCACGGCTTGCAATGACCAGGAAGGGGGCTTGGAATGACCAGGAAGGGTCTCGGGTGCAATGCAGCCGAAAGGTTTACTGCACTGCGTACAAAACCACATGACAAGCCCCTGGTTCCACGCCAGCCCCAAGACCTCCAAAATTTCGGGAACTCACTAAAGGATTTTTCGTAATCTATTATATAAAAAGCATTTTCACATGCTAAAACAACCACCTACCCTTGAGCTCTTCGGGGGCACGAAGGACACCGTTTCGAGTGGAAGTCTGGGTGGTGCTGGGAAGGGTGAAATCTCGCCAAGTATTTTTACAACGGTAGGTGAACCGCCTCCTCCCAATCACGACGCAAGCTCCCGGAAGTAGGAGAGGGGGCAGGTGGGAGGTTTGGGGCCATGAGAGGGCAGAAATTCCCAGAAGAAATGAACGCTGCGAGAGCAGACCCCATCCCCCGCAAAATCCCCTCAAGGTGCTCTGCATCATTGATTGCTGCAGGGATTTCGGGGTGGGGCGGGCCCATTCAGCAAAGTCCCTTTTATTTCTGCGCCTTTGCAAGAAACTTCAAGGCAGGAAGGTCTCGACTGCGGGATGCACAGCTCACCTGCAGCCCCGAGCCCTCACCGCAGATGAAAAGAAAGACGTCAGGGTCCAGCCACCGGCAAGCGAGGTACCCGGAGTCCGGAAGCGGTCTGCGCCCCAGCGCCGTCCTACCCTGCACCCTGCCTTCTAGAGCCGAGCCCAGGCCGCGCCTTCCCGGCTGCACGCATGCGCTACGTGCCTCGCTCGCCTCTGCCGGGCCCTGCCCCGCCCGCGCCCGCTGGGTGGAGCCGCGCCACGCCGCTTGCTCTGTCCGTCTGTCTGTCTCAGGCACAGTCCTGGAGCCGGGGCTGGGGTCTGCTGCCTCCTGCCTGATGGAGCGGGACTGGCAGACACTCGCAGGGAGCGTGTCTTGGTGTAGCAAGGATCCCAGAAGGCGAAAAGATTAACAGTGAAGCTCATTCGTTATTTGACGGACATTTGCGGGACCTCTACGGCAACCCAGGCCTTTTACATGTACCCTCCAGCAGACCGTCCCCATTTCCAGTGGACGGAGTTAAGGGTCAGAGAGGGGAGGTGATTTACGTGTCCAAAGTGAGACTCCAGGTGTGTCTGGTTTCAAAGCCCAAGCACTTTTTCATTACACTATCTGTGGGGTCATCTAGATGGGGCTGGGAGATCAGTCAGGATGCTGGTTTTATACTTCAGGCCCAGGATTTGCTAGGCTTAGATATCTAAGGGGAAATTCCAGAGTTGGAAATCAATTCGAATTGTGTTTAGTCCAGGACAATCTGAACCTTATATTGATTTGAAATTATGCTCCCCTGACAACTTCTCATCTCACTCTTGTGCCTTCTAGGCTGAATACAGTAACTCCAACCCTCTTCCTTATATAATAGCCCTTCAGAGATATGAAGAAGGCTGTCATCTCAGTGTCAAGCAGCTCTAGAAATTTTGTGGTGCCGAGAATAGCAGAATTCCTCAGAATTTAAACAAAAAAACAACTCCAAGAATTAAAATTATATCTTGTGAAGTTTGTTTGGTGAAATGTATTCCCTGTGCATAAAAGTGATTCAGGGAAGTCATGTAACTGTACCTAACTCGAGGGAAGTCTAAGTTGGTCCTAGGGAGTTATTAAGATTTCTGAAGATTCACAGGAGAGCTAGCTGATGGCAAGGCACTGGGATGTGAGTAGGAGGAGTGGTATTCTGAAGTTTGGTTCTCAGTTCTCCCAGCTCTCCTTTCCACCCCCTTCTATGCCCATCCTTACCCCAGCCTCCTCCCCCTCTCTTCCTCAGACTCCCAGAACACTTCCCCTATTTGGAATAAAACTAAAACCCTCTTGGAATACCTCAGGGTCTTCAACTTATGTGACCTGGGCAAACAACTTCTCCCTGGACTTCAGTGCCTGGATTTAAGATGTGGCTCAGATTAGATGCTGAGATCCCTTCCACCTTGCCAATAAGTGTATGAGGGTGGAAACAACCCCATGCTACTCCTACTTGAGGCATTCTTCCTAAACCTAAAAGAAGAGCTCTTTGTGTATTATGGGAGTTCCATGCCCTTGGACTTGTGGGAACAGGATGGTTTTTACTTAGGCAAAGTGACCACTGCCTTCCCAACTCATAAGCCACCAGATGCTGCTCCTCTAGGTAATGGAAAGGCTGCAGCACAGGTGAGGGTGCAGCAAAGCCTATTTACCTTTACCTATTGGTAGAGCTTTCTATTCACGACCCACAGCAGAGATTCAACTTCCAATGGACATTGACCCCTTTGGCAGTCTGGAGAAATGCACAAAATAAAATATATAGGATTGCAAAGGAAGCCAATGTTATTGAAATACAGTTATCAAATTATTAAACATGTAAATCCATGACAAAATAGATGTGCTTCTTTGTTAACATATTAAAGATGACAAGATCTAGAGGTGGGTCTAATTATTACCCTAATTTCAAAGTTGTGCTACACATAAGCAGTATTTCAAGGTATCTGTGACATGTTAGTATCTGTGATTCCTAGTGATGACAGAGACACAGGCACTAATACTCATACTGCAGTGGGGTTTTGCCTATTTTCCTAATGGAAAGAAATGCTAAATTTCAGATACAGGTCAGTGAAAATAAAAATTTCTTTTTCCCAGTCAACTTCTCAGATCTGATTTCTATCATCAGGCCCTTTGGATCTGTAGACCCCAAATTAAAACTCTCAATCTCTAGTAATGCAAGTTTTTGTAGGTTGCATATAGGGGCAATCAGAGACAGGGAGGCAAGCTCAAGAGCCCGACTCACTAACAAACTGGCGGCCCAGGCAGGGCCTCACCGTTTATACCTCGGCGAGTGCTCTGTGGATCCCCAGCCTGGTTCTCTTGTTCAAATGTTCAGAAACTCAGTTTGTCTCATTTCTTCCAGGTGCACCCTGGCTTCTGGGAGATTAATTCATACGAACCAAGTCACAGGGGGACTGATTTATTTTTTCAACCGCCACTTCAGATTCTTGATTTTTCTCTCCTTTCAGATCCCCGTGGCTATTTATCATTTAGGCCTCTGCTCGTCAATAAAAAAAATTTTGAGCAAGTATACCAATATGTGAATATCATTTATTTAGAAATGTCCTGTTGACTTGGCTGCCCTTTTCTGGTGACATTTTTTTTTCAGTTCCAAAGCAGTCTTATTTCCAAAAAATGAATCGCTTTTTCGTCGTATGAGTTTCTGTCTCAACCTATACATAACATTGAACAACTCAGGTGCGTTAGTCTGTCCTTTTGTAGGCTCCTGCTGGCCTCATCAAAGATCATGGAGAAAGAGCATGTAAATTTTTATTTTATTGTAATCCTTTTCTCCATTCTTATCCTCATTATAGTTCCAAAATCAAAGAAAGACATTCATCTTGTCTCACCCCTTGAAAATATGATTTTATGGCAAGCCAACATTTTAGCATCTTTTCTATGGCTGGCAGCAGTGATGGCCATCTTGCAGGCACATGTCTAAAGAGGTTGTCACCTTCCACTTCTATGAAGTCAAAAATGTCAACAAGTGCTTCTGTACATTTTGAGGACATTGAAAAGTAACCAGAAACTTTCATTATGTAAGTCTCAATTTACATTTCAATAAAATAAATCATATCCCTTTTTAGCAGTGTTGTATATATAAGATGTGCAAGACAGTGAGTGAACAGGTGAGATCTTTTCTTTTTGGTAAGAAGTTTATAGACTGAATGGAATTTACTAAAAATTGCACCTGTACTGTTGATGAATATGCAGACAGATGAGCTAAGCCTAGTTTGTATTTATATAAAATATCAACAATATTTTATGATTTCAGCAATTTTTCATAGAAATCAGAAAGACTGTTCGAAACACTGATTTTCAATTCAAAGTACCTAACAGCTAGGAAACATTTTATGTTGCAATGATTCAGTGCATTGCTTGAAGCTGATATACTGTAGAAAGCATGATTGTCGGTGAGATATGACACAATCAGCTCTATACTGTAAGATGCCAACACAATTGTTATCAAAAATTCCCCTTTTGTTTGCTCACAGAATATTTCAGTTGCAACTCCTGAAATCAGAAAATGTAACTTTACTCAGTTTCATAGTGCAATCAAGGGAACGATAGGACAATGCATGTTTGTTCATGTGGTATGACCAAGCTAATTCAGAGGCTGCTATTCTTGACTGAACATTGGTGTCTTTTGGGAAATGAAAAATATTTTTGATTTGTTTAGAAGCATTCACCTGTCTCATCCTGGACTTGGGAGATTTGGTCTCCATGTGTGCTCTCACATCCCCTTCTCCACCATGCCCAATCCCAAATTCTTTCATGTATGTTGTGCAGTATGCTCTGTTTTGGTTATTTATCTCCCTAACACAGTTGTGTGTGTCCTTCCATCTGTCACTAAAATAACACAGTCCTTTAGGCTCCTTTTTCAATGATGGGGGTCATGGTTATGTTGTATTATAATCATTCTTATTTTCATTATCAGACCTCTTAGTAAACATGGTCACAGTATTCACGGTGTTAAAAAAAATTGAAGTAGCACTGTCTCGATACAAAGCACAATAGTTAATCCATAAACAAAGTCACAGATGAACTGTTAAGATTCATGATATACACTTACGTCACATCACTTTGAGTGATGCAATAATAGGATGACCATATCGTGAACTGCAAATTGAAGTTGCCAACATTGGTGTTCAGGGCAAAAATGGGCAACTACAGAAGGTGGATAATCTATGCCATATCCATTTGGCACCGAATACAGTGTTGCTTTCAGCCCCCCCAAAACTGTATGGGTTTTGTACTTTTCTTCCAACTTTCCACACTTGTTGCCAAAAACCAGGCCCTTTCACATTCCAGGGAAGGGTTTTCTAAGACACAATACTCTTGATGCCAAAACTGGGATGGCTGGTTACCCTACTAGGTCCCCAGAGGTGGGAGAGGAGGCACATGGAACTGGAGACTCCTTACCGTGCTTACACTGATGGTGCTGAACTTCTCCAGAATGTTTCTCACAAGTTGCTCTTGTTTTAAAGTGATGAAAACAGAACCTTGTCTTTTATTAGACTTTGAATCCATGGAAAGCTCAATGTTCTCAATCTGAAAACACAAGCAAAGTTCAGGGGCCAGTGCCTTCCCCTGGCTCAAGTCCTAAAGGGAACTCACAGGAAAGAAGGTCCCCCAAAGTCCAGAAAGGAAAAGAAAGAACCCTACTTAGAACTCCAGCCAGCCAAGGAAGGAAGGGAAAAAACAGCCACTAGTACTGGTAGGGAGCATAAACCATACCCTGGGGAGACACTTACCTCCCCAAACTTGCCAGAGCACTCGTCTTCTCCTCAGTGGTTTTGGGGTTCAGACGTCCCACAAAGATGTTTTTCACAGGATCCTTCTTCATGGCTGTGGCCTTTTTGGGATCCATGCTATGGCCACTCAGCCTGTGCTCCTTCTGGTCTCGGACCTGTTCCTACGGAAGGGTGGGTTGATCAACCGTCCAGATTTGGTGAGGACTGAGGTGTTTGGGGACTTCCAGGGATAAAACCAGAAGTGAGGAGTTTCTCAGGAAGCAGGGCTTTCAGTGCTAAAACCACAACTAAAAGATTTTCCAGGATGAGGGACTTCTAGCACTACAGGTGGTTTCCCAGTATGTAGGACTTTTGGTGCTAAAACTTGGACAATTCCTTCTGAGAAGCGGGTTAGGTAGACTCTGGTTCTGATTCTCACTTGCATTTCTTAGGAGCATTACCCAAGGCTGGTCCCTTCTTTTTGAGCCACAAGATTCCACCACAGATACAAAAATATTTCACCCCCTCCAAACACACCACACTCTAACCAAGCCTGACTTCCCAATATTCTCCAAAGCTGAAATCCAGTTGGTTTACCTAAGCACAAAAAAATCAGTTCTCACTCCCTCGGAGCCTTTGTCCATGCTTTGAGCCTTCTTCCTTTCCTGACAATCCCAATCTAAGACTTGTTTCTCCAGAAGTGAAGTAGCAGGGATTAAGAGCACAGGCCAGAGCCAGGTTATTGGGATTGGAATCCCCGCTGTTCCCCTGCTACTCACTGTGTGATCTCTTCTAGTTACTTAATCTTTTCTTAGCCTTAGTTTCTTCCTCTGTAAAATGGCACTGAAGCATTTAGTGCAGTGCCCCAAACAGGCACTAAATGTCCATTATCCTCTTCCTGGACCACTCTAGCCCATACACCTCTCATTCCCCACTTAATCAATACAGGAATAAGTCCCTAAATTTGGCTTCCCCCAGTGCACTTGGCCATATGCAGCTGAGACAAAGTGATCATGATCCAGGAATGTTTTTCTCTTAGAAATCAAATCCCATACACATCTTTAAACAGGATAAACTCCAACCCTCTTGATCTTCCAGTATTGGGATCATTTTGGGGGGATAGTCAATGACCTCTCCAAATTTGGTAAAATACCCTTTTGGTCTTTTCTGCCGATATCCCAGCTCTGGCCACGATTGAACAGTTTTCTGAAACGGTAGGGTTAGACACATGGCAACAAGAGCTCTTACAAGGAAGCCATGAGCTTAGAAGGTCTTACAAGAAAACCTGGAGTCTAGGAAAGGCTGGATCTCCTAAAGCTTTCACTGGGAAGATTACAAATAAAACCACCATCCACCGCAAAGGGTCTACACCCACCCACCTTGAATCTGTAAAGATTCTACCTTTGAAAGATGCTCACAAATCTACACTACTTCCTTACTGAGATCTCAACTCCACCTTGGCCCTAACAGAGCTTAACAAGACCACAGCACTTGCAGGCTGGGAGAAGGAAAGAAAAGGAAAGGCAACCTCGCCAGGGCTCGGCACAACTGGAAGTTAGTTTTGTCTGCAACTCTCTTATCAAAAGGCTATCACCTATCTTTGCCTTCCCCTTCGCCTAGATGTCGCTCTCAAGGAGCTCGGTCTTCCTGGGGCCGAGACCGCGGTCAGGTGCTGACTCCTTGCCCAGTGGAAGGAGGGAGCAAAGAAGGGAGGCCTTGGCGGACTCAGACCCGGAGTCAGCTCGGCCCCGGGTGCGAGCGCACAGCCACCCGCCACCCGTCCTCTCCTCCGGGTGGCGCTGAAGTCGGACCAACAACTCCCGCCAAGGCCACAGAGCCTACCCCGCGTTCTCCTCGTTCTTGCCGCCGGCCATCCTGTCGGCCCTGACGCCGTGACCTTCGGAGGCGGCCTAGTGCTGGTTCCCAGTGGCCGGGTCGTCTCTATGGGCTGCTCGCGCTCACCTGATTGACACACCCGGCAGACAAACCTCAACACCGCACTTCCGCGGGAGCCTCGGGTCTGCACGGTAACGCCCACGTTGGGGGCGGGCCCACCTCGCTCAAAGCACATGTTTATTGGCTAATTCTTCCCTGCCACTCAGCCATGTCCCAGTGTCCCATTGGCCGCAAGGGCGCTTGCTCTAAATCCCGGTCCGTTTGTGCTCCGCTAAAGACCGCGCAGAGCCCGGGCAGAGGGTCTTTACGCGCGGGCGGCTTCTCCCGGTCAAAGCTCAGGCTCTCGCCCCGCGCGTCCTTGTCAGGACTTGGCCAAAGTGAAGACAAGCCAAGAGTAAGACAAGAAAGTTCAAATCCCGAAAGCAAAGTAGCCAAAAGGAAATTCAAGGAAAGCAAATATTAATAGAAATGAGAAAAGTATAATTAAACAGAAATCCATTCTTGCAAAGGCAAAGCAAAGAACTAAAAGTCAAGGGGTGAGTTCAAGAAAAGATAAAACGTGAATGTGATTTCAAGTTTAGGACATTTATACTGATTTCTGCAAAAATTTCACCATCAAGGAATCACTTTTCTCCTCCTTGCCTTTCCCATGGGAAGGCAGCAGGGGGCACTAGGCCCCAGGGTTTCATGCCGCGAGGCACGGCGTCTTAGCGACTTGTTTTCAAACAGCCAGCAGGGAGCTCTTAGAAAACAGAGATGTTTGTAAAATTTAACAGGAAATGGGGAAAACAGGGCGACGGTCTATAGAGAGGAATGTTTCTGTGAAGAAGGCATGCGATTTCTGCACTACACCCTGTTGACTAAAGAGGACAGTTTTCTGAAATATTGGGGCAAGGAGAAAAAAAACCAATTACAGGACATAAGCGGGAATTTTGAGGTGGCCTCTGAAAGAGATGCAGGGCAGTGCAGAGTGACCATCAGGGCACGGGGCAACTCCCTGTCCTAGGCCTGCCATCTGGATCCACACTGAACTTTTGCCAAGGACATGGGACTTTCCAGGCTAAAACCAGGACTGAGGGTTCCCTAGGACAGGGGACTTTCCTGTAAGCAATAATGACAACAACAACAACAATAGCAACAAACATTTGATGAGTACCTGTTGTGTGCCAAAAACTGTCCTAAGCACTTTACTCTTAATCTTCACAGCAATTCTTGAGGTAGGTACTGTTAATACTTTCTCCTCGTCTTACAGAGGGAGGCAACTTGAGGCAAACTGAGGTCACTTGCCGAAGGTCATAGTTGCCAAAGGTCACACAAACAGCTAAGACGTGTCAGATCCGGGTTTAAGAAAAGAGTGTGAGTGCAGGCTCTGAGGTCATTGAGCCTGGGTTTAAACCATGGCTGCTTCACATACATTATTAAGACAGGGAAGCACATAGCATCGTGACTGGCACATAGGAAATACTCAACAGTGTTGGCCATTATTATTAAAAGAGTGGTGCCTGCTCTCCGGGAGCTGAAAAATTTGTGAACTAGTTAAAGAGGTTGGTAAGTTTCATAAAGCAGTAGAGGTGCCAGGTGCCTATTGAATGGGCGAATAGGATAGGTAATAAATGCATGTACGAATTCAGAGGAAACCGTTATGAAACAGAGTGGTCAGGCCTGGGTCTCATTTAGTGTGGCACCTGCTTAAAATTCTGCATGAGCAACCTGCCTGTCACCATTAGAAGGCAGCCTCTGTTCCTGAATGACTTGAGCTAATCATTACATTCTTTGTATTCGATTATCATATGCATGTGTATGTTTTACTAAAAATATGATCAATTTTTATTTGTCATTAAAATTCAATAAGGAATGGTGTTTTTAACCTACTTGTTTTGCTGGAGGAAGCATTTACGAATTTTACAAATGTTTATCTTAGTTGTCAAGCCCTGGAATAGGATTCAGAAATAAGCAGGGTACCAAGACAGACTAACTGGACTGAGGAGAGTGAGGAGGGATATTATTTTAATCGAAACCTGAAGTCTGAGAGGGAGACAGCAGGCAAGGAGCAAGAAGAACCACAGTGTGGGCAGCAGTAACGGGCTGTGCAAAGGCCCTAGGTGGGGAAAGGGCTCTCTACCTCGCGAGAACCAAATGAGGGTACTTGGCACTGAAGATTTGTGAATTAGACGCAGGGTGAATCAGTTCAGCAGCAAGCTGTGTTCACAAAAAGCCAGGGCTCAGTACGGTTTCCTGTCTCTGAGTTTTCTATTTCAATCATCTGGACTGTGCAGTCTCCAGATGTTGCCGAGTGGAAACTTTACATCATGGGGTGAGAGGTAATCTTGGTGTGTAGCTTGTTTTTCATTGATTGTCTGTAACTGAATTTAATGCAACGTGTCTGTGTACGTTTAAGTCTAGAAGACTTGAGCCTTCTGTCTTGAGTGACGTGACTCCTCACTCTTCTATTTTCCTTAACAGTAAAATAATTACGTTCTTCTCTATAGTAAATGGATTTTACATGCGTTCACTAGCATACATTGATGACACAACTTCGTTTTTCCCTAAAGAGCTTTTTTTGGAAATAAGAAAAAAAAATTAAAATTAAAGATAGCTTAATCTTCTGTATTCTATTAGTCCCAGGGACCTGCTACTATGCTTGTGATTCTTGGAGTATAAAAATCAAAGGGCAAATTGGCTTAGTGAGAAAGAAGACTTGATGTACAAGGTTAATCTGTGTGTCTTCTTCAGGTTTCTTTGAGCAAACAACCTTTAATGCAATAAAAATGGCATCCTTGAGGAAAAGCAGATTATCTTATCTGATAAGGCTGTCTCATTACATTAATGTTACTCTGATAACACATTTTAAACAATGTTTGTAATTTAAAAGAAAAAGTCCCAAGAAAAGGCTTAGGCCAAAAACCAGAGCATAATAATACTTAAAAACTTGCAATTCAGGCACTTTCTAAAAATCCTCTCAACAATGCAGTGGAACTCACTATAAAGGTCAAATTGGGTCCACATTTAATAAGAAGAAAGATTCAGCCCCTTTCTCCTTTCCTTTTGTAGTTTGGTCCAAGAGGCTGCTTGTTATAACAAGTTTAAGTGAGATGTCTAAGAAATTTCTTGGAAAGGAGAGTAGTATTAAAGAATCTGAAATGCCAGCCAGGTGTGGGTGGAGTGTTACTTTTAAAACAGAACAACATACCTGTAATACCTTACACAGGCTCTGGAATACCTAGCAGTATTTGTATCGCTCACCTTCTTTGTCTAGACTTAATAAATTTGCCCACCCCCCTTTTCTGTGGGGGATATGTTCCAAGACGCCCAGTGGATACCTGATAGTATCCAAGGATAGTACCGAACCCTATCAACAGTCTGCTATGGATTTTTTGACCTAACCGAGACAGCTACCAAGTAACAGGAGGGTAGCCCGGATATTCTAGACAAAGGGATGATTCACGTCCTGAGCAGGATGGAGTGGCATAGTATGAGACTTCATCACACTACTCAGAATGGTGAACAATTTAAAACTTATGAATTATTTATTTCTGGAATTTTTGCGCTTCATATTTTCAGACTGCAGTTGATGGAAACCCCAGAAAATGGAACTGCGAATAAGAGGGGAACTACTGTATTGGGATGTAGATGGGGAGGAAGAAATTACATTATTTATGAAGTGGCTTTTTATTAATAAAACATTTTTAGTAAATTATTCCAGTAGCAAAGTAGTTAATAATGTTGGCTTTTAGGCTTAAGTTTTCAATTAGTGAAGCTTCAAGTCTAGGAGCCTACTGGATGAATAAGAAACACTCAAGGCTTCTCCCTTATAGTGACTGGGGCTGCAGCCAAAATGCAATAGGATGTCTCTTTGTTGTTCCCTATTGCAAAGATGTCTCTATAGACAGAATGTTAGCCATTCTTTTTTCTTTCTCTTCTTAAAGATCTCCTTGAAGCCTTCTGAGATGCCTAATTCAGTGGTTCCCAAATTTGCTGCCCATAGGATCACCTGGGCATCTTTGAAAAACACTGATGCCTGGCTCCTACTCGCAGACAATGTAAATGTAGTAATACTTTAATTGGAACTGGCTGCAACCTAGGCATGGGGAGTGTTTTTTAAATTAATCTTTTTATATTAAGATAGTTATAGATTCACATGAAGTTGTAAAAACAATAATAGATTCCTTGTACCCTTTATCCCATTTCCCCCAATGATAACATCTTCCAAAATTATGATACAATGTCACAGACAGGATATTGACATTGATAAAGTCAAATACAGAACATTTCCATCACAAGGATCCCCTCTCTTCTGTGGCATTTTATAACCACACCCACTTCCCCACCCACTCCAACCTCCTCCTTAACCTCTGGCAACTACTAATTTGTTCTATAATTTTCTCATCTCAAGAAAGTTATATACATGTAATCATATAATATATAACCTTTGGGGATTAGCTTTTTTCACTCATAATTCTCTGAAGATCCATCCACGTTGTTGCATGTATCAATAATTAGTTCCTTTTTATCACTGGGTGATATTCCATGGTATGGATCTACCACAGTTTGTTTAACCATCTGGATTGTCTCCAGATTGTGGCTATTGGAAATAAAAATGCTACAAACATTTGTGTACAAATTTTTGTGTGAATATACATTTTCATTTCTCTAGGATAAATACCCAAGAGTAGAATTGTGTGGTAGGTGCACATTTAGTGTTTTAAGAAATTGCCAAACTGTTTTCCAAAGTAGCTTTACTGTTTTACATTCCTACCAGCAATGGATGAGTGGTCCAGTTTCTCTGCATCCTTGCCAGCATTTGGTGTTGTCACTATTTTATATCTTAGCCCTTCCAGTAGGTGTGTAGTGATATTATTACATGGTGGTTTTAATTTGCATATCCCTAATGGCTAATGCTGTTGAACATCTTTTCATGGACTGATTTGTTACCATTCAGTGAAGTGTCTCTTCATGTCTTTGGCCCATTTTCTAATTGGATTATTTCTCTTTTTGCCTTTGAGTTTTGGGAGTTCTTTGTATATTCTAGATGTTAGTCCTTTGTCATGGATGTGGTTTGCAAATGTTTTCTTCCAGTCTGTAACTTGTATTTTCATGCTCTTAGCAGAGTCTTTTGCAGAGCAAAAGTTTTCAATTTTGATGCAATCAAATTTACCAATTTTTCCTTTTATAGATTGCACTTGACTATCCAGCTTTATAAACTGAACAGCTTTTGAATCAAAGACAGAGTCCCTCACTAGAAAAAGCTTTTCACATTAAAACTTTCCAGCAGATGAAGATATTCACTTCTGTTTTCTTGTTTTGTTGTAGTGACCTTTCAAAGACGTTTGTGGTTTCAGAGATTTCCCCATGGATTTATAAATACACTTAAAGCTTCCAAAGATTTGAATTGTGAGACTTACAGCTTATAATCGGACCTTGTCCTTGGCATTACAGACGAGATCCTCTCAAAAGAACTCTCTGCTAGTGGGCACATGGAGTTGACAGATATAAGGGTAATTTCTGAATTGTCACACATAGGCCATACAACTTCGTCAAACAACTTCATCGTATAAAGAAAAAAACCCTTGCCATGATTAGAAGAGGTCAGAAAAAGGCTCAGATGTCCCAAATGGAATCCCTGCTTACTCATTTAAATGGAATACTATTCATTTGAAAAATAAAGCAGGGGCACCCTAAGCACATGGGAATTGGTAATTATGGGCAGTGTAGTGCCCTTACTTAGATTGTAGGGGGAAGAAGAACTTTTGTGTAGTCAGAGCATTGAGTTTCCAGTTATTGGAGGTTTTCAATCAGACCCTGGACCACCACTTACCAGGACTGTTGTAGGGGTGACTCAGGCACTAGGAAGTAAGGTAGAGTAGGTGAGCTTTGAGAGCCTATGCTATCCTGGATGTCCTTGGCATCATGATGCTTCTCCAAGGTGAGATACAGAAGTATCCTGGAGAGGAAGAGCATAGACAGGATGGATCCCAAGAAGTCTGAACAAAGATCAGGGAGGAGCCAGTGACTGGAGGAGGACCTTCCCTAGATTAAGTTAGATTTATGGAACTGGAAAAGACTTTAGAGGGGGACTATCCGTGCTCTTGATAGAGATGGAGAAACTATTAGTCAAGTAGTCTGGACTAGAATAGATTAATAAACAAACTATGAAATCTCAGTGGCTTAACACAAGAAAAGTTTATTGTGCCCTTGTGCAAACTCCTTCATCGATGTTCCTGGTCAGGCACTTTCCTCCAAGTGATGACTCAGTAATCCACATTCTTTCTATCTTGTCTCATAGCCCTTCAACACGTGGCCTTTAAAGTCAATGTGAACAGGAAAGAAACATCTGGAAAGGCACCCTGAATACTTTAGATATCCAAGCCTGGGGTGTGACATGCATCACTTTCATTCATATCCATAGGCAGAATTGATCACACCGCCTATCTACTTGCAAGGGAAGCTGGGAAACAGAGAACACAGATACTGGTGCATTCTAGATCAGACGAGATCGGGTGCGTTCAGAGTGGTATGGCCATAGACTACTGGTGTATTCTCATAGCTCCTGCCACAAGAAACCAAGGCCCAAAGGGGTGCCATGATTTTTCATGACCATTGTGTTAACGCTGGCAGAACTATGATGAAATTCCTGATAGGATGACTTATAGGGTTAAGTGTGGTATGTGATGGTATTTGGAGCCTTCCATGGCCTGGTCCTGGGCATTCTACCATCGTTTTCTGCCATCCCCTGCCTGGCAGCTAGTACCCCAACAAAACAGAACTATTCATACTTCTCCGCACCTACTTGGCCTAATATCTTTGCTCATGCTGACCTCACTTAGGTGTGACTGTCTTCTACTATACCTAACTTCTTTCTGTCTATATGTTCTTTCAGACTTAACTAAAGCATCTATGCTTCCTCGAAGCTGATCCCAATCTCCTGATCCCCACCTCCCAGGCAGAGTTAGTTATCCGTCTGTGTGCCCACATCATCCCATCCATCAGCATAGGACATGAAACGTTCTGTCATTATTCGTTTTTGATTCTATCACCCTGACTAGATTGTGTGTGTACTTCTTGCAAGCAAAAGGCATCATATATATTTTTTAAATTAACATACATTAAAAATGGCTTTTTTGGTGTACAGGTGATGAATTTTAACTTTATATATTGTTAGAGTTGGCATTTGGCTCTCTGTATGCTGAATAATTTTGGATTATATTCTGGGCATGTTGAATATTAGCTTAGGAAACTCTGAGTCTTATTTAAATTCTATGGAGTGTTGACATTTTTGATTTTGCAGTCAATCAACCCAGTTGGTTTCCAGCTGCAAGTCTGGACCAACCTTCTGTGGGTTGTGGTTTTGATATCAGTTCTGTTTGCATCTTGGCAGTGCTATTCAGATGTATCGGACGTATGCGTTGCCTAGTGGCCAGTACACCTGGACCATGGTCTCTCCCATAGTTCAGTTCTCAGAGTCTATGATATACTTTTTATGGTCATATCCATGCATGCACAGTTCTGGAATAAGCCCAAGTTCCTAAACAACTTGATGAGGTAGCTTTCCCAGCTCCCTCCTCTCTGAGATCTCCCTGGTACTTTCTGGTTCCCTGCAGTTTCCCTTTTTGATCCTAATCTGCTCTGCATTTCCCATAACTGGGCCATGTCTGGGGCTGTTGTGGCCACTCAATCGAAACAAGGCCCCCTCATTCCCCAAATGTAGTTTGGATATTGAGATCGATGATACCACACGTGCAACAAGAGTTGTGAAAAGGTTTATCACTCCCGTGGTGAAGCTTTCTAGGGAGAACAAGGAGAGCTCCCAAGCTAATCTGAAAAAAGAGAGGGAACGGGCTTGGTTTTTATAATGGCTAGCGGGTGAGGCTAGGGTGAGAGTTCCTGAATGTGGGCTGGAGCTTACGTGATATGAACTTCCCACCAGTGCCAAGGCAGCATCTGAGCTTTTACATCAGCTTGCCCAGATGTGAAGCCAAAGGGGAAGGGGGAGTGGTGAGGTTTGAAAGCTGTCAGCAGTCAAACAGCAAAAATAGAATCAGACTCTTTCTTACAGGGGCCATGTGGTGGGAGGATAGAGAAAAAACAACAAGCATTTGTACCACCCTTTGGGGACCATAGGACTTCTAATCAGACAGAAATTTCTTCTCTCTCAGAGTTTTAGGTGCCTATGGGCTATCACAGTCTGGGCTATGTGAGAGATTAGGAAAAAAAAATAGGACAAAGGAAAATGGGGAATTTAAGAGGCGCCTTTTATACTCCTTGCTCCAGACTTCTCCTGGAGCTCTCTCTGTTTTTACAATGTTCATTTCTGGGTTTTGTGATGCCTTGAGTCCAAGCCAGGGGATACCAGAGGAAAAAAAATTATAAGCTCACCACCCGTGTAGTGGTACTTCAAATTCTTGTCTTTTCCCCATCAACCTGCTATTATTTACTTTTCATGGTATTTAAATACCAGCTCAATAGCCAGGCGCGGTGGCTCACGCCTGTAATCCTAGCACTCTGGGAGGCTGAGGCAGGCGGATTGCTCAAGGTCAGGAGTTCAAAACCAGCGTGAGCAAGAGCGAGACCCCGTCTCTACTAATAATAGAAAGAAATTAATTGGCCAACTAAAAATATATATGTAAAAAAATTAGCCGGGCATGGTGGCGCGTACCTGTAGTCCCAGCTACTCGGGAGGCTGAGGCAGGAGGAT
>CAUYRT010044194.1:0-46092 GCA_963574885.1 Lepilemur ruficaudatus | reverse complement strand
GGAGTGTTGGTTGTACATAGATACAGTTGGAGCACTATGTATGTACTCTCTGGACTACTTTGACAGAGTAGGTTTTTGAATGTAACAAGATAAGTCAACTTGAGTAGTAATATATTTTGGGAAATCAGCTCACTACAAATTGTGACTGTAAAGATTGTACTGTAAATGTTTTGTAGTTTTCCCCCAATAAAATCTTAGGAAGAAAAAAAAAATTAAAAAAAAAATTAAAAAAAAATAAAATGGATCTGGACTTCTGCTCTTACAAGGAACCTACTTTCTGGACCTTGTCTCTCTGGCACTTTTGTCCGCACCTGGAAATTCTGAAGTTATTGTACCCAAAAAGTGTATTTTTAATCTTTAATTATTTATCTTTAATTGATTATCTTCTAATTAATGGGTTTCATTTAAAGTAATTATAAAATACTTTTTCTTTCTTTGTTCACAAAGAATTAGAAATGAGGATATTAAATAGTTTGGGAGTATAATCAGGACGTGATTTTATTGTTCTCTATCCATTTCCTTTTAATGGACTATCATAGATCTACTTTCTGTGTTCCTTGATAATAATTTGGGCATATCTTAGATTTCCAGCCACTTTCAGATATAAGGATGCACATATGATGATTATGATGATGATGGAAAGGTAGACAGATGAAAGAAAGAAAATGAAGGAAGAAAGAAAGAGAGAGAGAAAAAAGAGAGAGAGAGAGAGAGAGGGGGAGAGAGGGAAATACTGTACTTTTAAAAGTCTAATCTCTACTAAATGCAAGTGTCAGTCTCATGTCTAATTCATGGTTCTTTTCCTCACTCCCATAAGAACTAGATTTCCTGCAAAGATGTTGAAGACTAAGCTTCAGGGCCTTGAAATTTCCATGGTCCCTTACAAATCTTCTACCTAATGGTGTGTTTGTAATTTTGTATTCTACTTTTTAAAGAGCTTTCTTCACATTGCATAAGGCCCCACAAAACCTGGATACACCTCTTTTGGCAACTTAGGTCTGATCAGTGGCCAGAAGGACACGTGGGAAGGAGTGGAGGACTGATCTACTCTTTAACTTTTCCTCCTTTCTCACTCATTTCTACCCCTCACCACTCCAGAGTTAAAGCAGAAGAACAGGGCTTAGAAGAAAGGAACAATTGTTTCTTCACTTAACAGCAATTATTTATAGGTAACTATTGACTATAGATAGTCTCTGAGACCAACATTTAAATACTGTGTCTCTCTCTTGGGGTAGAGTTCCCTGACATGGGCACTGGTCTCTCTAGAGGACCTCAGAAAACTACACACAAATCATCCCTACCCTGGTTCCTGGTTCCTGGTTCCTTAAGTTCACACCACAGCCCTTAGAAAGATGCTAAAATAGTATAGTACATTCAATCATTGGAAAAAAATAGTGTATTGAATATTTTTTGTACCAGATTCTATGCTAGATATTGCTGTCACATAATTCCCTAGTAGCAATTAAAAACATTATTTGTGTTCTACACACACACACACACACACACACACACATGCCTACACAGTCCCTCAAAGAGATAGCAAACATCACACTTCGTGTATCAAGTGTAGGTGCAAAGAACAGAACTAGACAAGTATGTATCCATATTGTTTGGGGATTTCACAAATATACCTTTAGAAAATCTGGACAATACAGTGAATCCCAAATATTCCAGACAACTCATACTCTGTGATAATTATGATGGGAGATTCATCTGAAGTTCATCTATTGCCAAATAGTTTATTCAGAAATTTTGTTGAGAACCTACCCAGGTAGATTATGCATCAACTTTTGAAATGTTATAACTCAGTTCAAACAATAGTCTCTATGGTTCACCACTTTACCTCCGGGTTTATACTATTTGTGGCACATAGTAGGTGCTCATTAAATATTTATTGATGAAATGAGTGAATGAATGAATGAACAAATGATATCTTCTCCCAAACTATTTATCACCCAAAGCAAAGTTGAGATGGTATCATTAGAGTAGGCGGAGAGGAACCTTGCCATAACCTGCCAAGTACACTTTTATTTCTTGCCATGCCTGCCATACACAGGGGTTACATATATATTTCATCTAATTCTCAGCTTCCTCCGAGGCTTGTGGCTATGTGTGGCAACCATGTTTATCTTCTCTCCAAATAGACTAGTAACATTCCTGGAAAAGGTGCCAGAGCAAAGAAAATTCTTTCTACTATCTCCTAAGGAGTGAGTCTCTTTCAAGAATAAAGGAAGCTGCTTGTAATTACATGTGTTTTCTATTCTTCTGTCACATAGTTTGTCCCAACACAGGTAAATCAATAATAAATTCATTAAAAATCCAAAAATTGGAATAGCTGTACCTTTCTCTGGAAATTAGCTCTAGTGTTGAAATTTGCTTCTAGCTTTTATTTAGAAATTAATTACCCATTTATTTTTAAAACACAATAAAATTATGCAAAGCTTTTACTGATTTTCTTAAAGAATGTAATGAAGCAAGACAAGAGGAAATTGTGATTAGATTAAAATCTTTAATACTGTAATGTGTCCTGATTATTTTTGTAGCCTGCTCTTTATTTTTTAACATATTGTGAGAATCACAGTTGTTTTATATGGAATTTTTTGAAAATATATCTCTAGTACTATATATGTAATATTTGTGACATGATGCTTTACATTTTAAAATGAATTTTATGGTAGTATTATCACTGATATGTAAATAGGATGGGGAAAAATAAGAAAATGAAGAGAATTTTCTTAAGGAGTCAGGTAATTTGCTTTTTGGTGAGTATAAGTAGTAAGTCTTCAACCCTTTATAGACTTGTCTTTTCTCCCCCTGAGTTGATGAATATGTTAAAAATGAGTCACATTATTAACATGGTGATTCTATGGCAGTGACTTTCCAGAGTCACTCCTCAGGCTTTGCTGCCCGAATTGATGATAGGAAGCTCTGGGTCTGACTCCTCCTTTCATGGTGACATTCCAACCTTCAGCACCCCACAGAACTGCGGATTAGGATCTGATTCTAGCCATTTGTGTATATTTCATTGTTTTTAATTCTATGAGCATTTTGGCTAGTGGCAATTTTCTTTAAAATTATAATAGCAGCCAGAAATGAAAAATAACCAATTCTTTTTTTTTTTTTTTTTTTTTTTTTTTGGCCTTTTACTTCATTGAGGTCACGCTCAAGCTATTACTGATTTACCTGAGCATGAGAACAAATCCCACTGAACATCCAAGGTGAAAGTCTGAGGTGTGTTTTAGGATTTTATTTAACCTCAATTAAATTGCCACCTGTATTAATTGTGAATTTCACTCAGCATTTGCTAACCTAAGGGAGAGAGGGGCGTCCTAAGAGAGTTTTACAGTGACGAATGCAAGACAAACTTACTGACAAGGAGAGGTCTTCCATGCGATGAAATTTGCTCTCTTCAGTAGATACAGTGATAACACCACAGGCTTCAGTATTTAAAACATTTTAAAAACTACACAGTAATATACTTTTTTTGGTAAATACACAAGAGTGATGTAAATTGTGTTATTAGTAAAGCACTTGAGGTTGGGTTTTTAAGGCTTCCCATATTTAAATCGACAAGTAGTTTCCCAAGGGACGGTGCTCCTGGTCACTCTCTGTAGCTAAGCAAACACATGAAGTCGACTTTCTAATAGCATGGGTTGAAACCAAGAAACTTTAGTTCTCCCTGCAGGAAAAGTGATTTATAAGAGATGGGTGTGCAGGGGGTGAGCGGGAAGGAACCCTGCTTTACCCAAAAAGGAGACGAGAGCCTTGCCCGAGGCAGCATTGTGACACTGCCAGTGCAAGAGGGTTGTGAAATACCGAGCGCATATTTTCGTGGTGATGTCTGAAAGCACTGATGTCTTGCTATCATGCATCTCTGGTTCAGGATCTACTTCCCTATAATCGCTCATGACAACAGGGCCATGAGCACAGCAGTGCGGAGGGCCCCACTTCCATACCTCCACTCTTGCGTTGTTTGCATTAATAGGCGGCTTCTTCTGAAGGTGTCTAAATAATTCTCTTCAGCTTTGAAGAAAGAAAATATAATTCTGTCTTTTCCTAGTTAAATAAACATGCTCTATTTTTAAAGGCTATTTAAACTTTTGTCCTGAAAGCTAGCTAGCTATGTCTTTTTTTCCTTTACCCTAGGCATCCATTAAAAACAATCTCTGACTATTAATGTGCATTTTGCAAATAATCAACTGACTATATCACAGTAACTGAGGAAAATCAGGACAAGCCTAATAGTAGCCAAGCTCTAAATAGGACTTTAAAATAAAAATAGAACATGTGACTCAGAATACAGTACTAGTTCTTCATCTTACAGATGTTCCCAGCTATCAGAGTCAGCGTGGGCTATGACACTGCTAAGTGTGGGCTACATGGGTACAAATTTGGAGAGAATGATATACTTTCTTTTCCCAGACTATCTTCTGGACGATTACCTCACATTACTTTATGTTTTTATGGAGCATACAGAAAACTTTGCCTACTCATTTTTTATTTGCCTTAGTAGCAAGCTTTCGGTGAGCCTTAAATTAATAATAGAATTGCCTCCCTCTTCTAATGGCAGTTTAGGTTTACAAAACACATCTTAGGAAAACAAACATCTAGGTTTAGTTACTTATTAGCTGAGTGCTCACCTCATTAAACAAAATTCACCAACAATTTCTGTCACACCACACCATTCATTGGGCCAACTGGACAGAAAAGATGGCATCTCTGACCACGAAAGGGACATGACAGAAATGCTGCCATGATATTTATATCCCACCTACTCAAAAGACCAATTGAGAAACTCCATATGGACTCCCGTTTGCCACTAGCCCACAGAATTAAAGTTTCTTAGCTGGCTTAAATTAAGAATTTTGGGTAAGTGTAAAACTTTGCAGATATTTATTTGCATATTTCTAGGCAGTTTATTTTCATATAGTTCTTCTCATCCTACCTAATTCTTTTTTGGTTGACACATTCAGCTAAGGAAATGGCTTCTTAGAAAGCTTGTAAGAAGACATCGCCAGGTGTAACAGGAAAATACAAAAGAACGTTGTCAAATGGCTTGAAGGTGCATTAATGCGAGAAGGTATCTACACCCAGTTTAAGGCAACAAGAAAAAGAAGCTGGCTCCCATAGAGGTGGAGTGGCTGATTTGAATTATCTGAAACCCCTTCCTCTCACTTCTCAACGTTGGCCAAATGACAGGTGGTACAAGTCCAGTTCCCCAGTCAGTTCCTGTAAACAAAACTGCTTATTTATAGACAGTTTCTCAGTACTGTTTTCAGGAGCTCAGTCAGAATGCAACTCAACTACAAAGAAAAATAAAGATAAAAGATCCCATTTTCAAAAATGTGTTTTACAGCTGGAATCAGGTACTCTGATACTCTTTGTATTTGGAGGACCCTCAGAATCATGACTGAGAACTTGTTCAAAAAATAGAGACAAGCCCATGAGCTCCTGCATTGGAACAAAAGGAAAATTAGGCTGACATCATGGAAATCTGCCAGCAGACCTAAGCAAAATCTGATGTACCTACTTCTCCTTTCTATTCTTTCTTCTTTCTGTGTGGCGTTTGTGGGAATCAGTCTTGACGGAGGAATTACTGAGCCTTAGTGTATACAGATAAGAAGTGGAGAAGTGAGCTATTGAAATACTGAAGCTTTCCCCCAAACTGCTCTTATTTGTTTATATAATTAAAGCAAAATAAAATAACAATAATGTTAATAATAATCTCATCCTTTAAAAAATATATTTCAGTGTACTTTCTCATTTATTTTCATAATTCTCTTTATGATATTTGCAGTATATGCAGATTAACTCAGGTATATTTCAGAAGATAAATTCTTCAATTGTTTTAGTCTAGACTTTGTTACATATAGAAAATAGTAGAAAGATGTATAGCTGCTTAGAAGGATAAACAGTATGGCAGCTTTTAATGTAATCACCCCATACATTTGAAATTACTATATACACATTCACCAATGGCTAAGTGAAATCACTTCATAAGTTCACCAATTTTAATTCAGTTACTGTCAAATTCCAGGCATATTGTTTTTCTGAAGTGAATATAATTACAAAGGTACATAAACATAATCTTACTCTTTGGGAACTGAATTTCACTAAAGAGATAAAATGTAAGCTTCATTAAAGCAGAGATATATTTACTCCCTGCACTCACAATAGAAACCTATTACAAATTTATTAAATGAGAGTATAAATTATGAAATCAAGTGATTCCAAAATAATGTAGGATATAAGCCCCAAACATGATTAAAGGCTATGGGACTTCACAGGAAAGGAGAATCACTTTTAACTTAATGATCCGGGAAGAATTTATGGAGTTGTGTGAACTGATAATGATTTCAATTAGACAGTAGTTCAAAATGGGGCATTGTTTGGTTGGCAGAAATAAAAGAGGAAGTCCCAGGCAGAAAGAACAACAACAACAGCAACAACAACAACAACAACAAAACCCAGCATCATAAAGACTATATAGGGGTGGAGTAAAATGCAGTGTACAAAAAATGCGACATCCAGGAGATCAATTCAGTTTAAGTGGAATACTGATGGGAGAAAATGGATTGGAGCCAGATTACAAAGGTCTTGGTTGTTATTCTGAGGACTTCAGACATTATTCTGTGGACCAGTGTTCTCCAGGTCTCCTAGAGTACTCCTTTATTGCTAAATTTTTTTGAGCAATCACATTATATGTATATTTATGTATTAGGATTTTATAAACCATGCACATTATATTATCTATCTATCTATATGTATATAAATGCATATTACAAGTAGACATTTTTAAGTGTCACATAGCTACTAAACTTTTAAAAAACACATTATAAATGTAATTAGTTAATATTTGTACATATTTGTTTACTATATGTCATCTGTATTTCCCGCTGAATTGTAATCCCCATGACAGCAAGAGACTTTTTCTTGTTCTCTCTGTATTGCAAGTGCCTAGTGCAGTATTTGGCACAGAGTAGGTGCTCATTAAATATTTGTCTCATGAAGGAATAAAATGAACAGTTGAATGACTGATAAAATTTATTTTGAGGTAACCATACACAAATCTGGAGCTATCAGACATCCTTCGTATTTCCCACTAAAGATTGACCATCTATTTACCACTTTCTAATAAATATCAATCTTTAGTCCTGAAACTATTAATGACAGACTCTATAGTAAAGAAAAGATGGACAAAACAAGATTGTCCCATCTTGAAGTGTAACACTAAAACTTTTTCTTTTCTTAACAACTTCATCGAGGCATAGTTGATACACAATAAACTGCACAGATTTAATGTGTACAGTTGGATGAGTTTGGACATACGCATACACTGGTAAAACTATCACCAAAATGTCAAGGTAATAGACATATTTATCACTTCCAAAAGTCTCCTTGGGTCCCTTTGTTTGTTATTTTTGGGTTTTTCTTGTGTGTGTATGTGTTGCAAAGAATATTTAATGAAACTTTCCTAATGTATTCTACATTTCTACAAACTGAAAACACAACTGGTCTACCTTAGGCATTTTTTTTTCCTATAGAAGATTTAAAAAGGAACATGAATTCCACTTATAATTTATTCATATAAAATAGAGTATCTCCAGGTGGGTTTCTTGAAGCCCAAGGCTTCCCAGTAGGATCTTTACTGGCTTTTCTAGGGTGAGGGATAGAAAAGGAAGTTTGAATGGAGGGTCCATACACTGCTGCTTCAACCAGCCATCTCCAATTTTCTCCTTTAATATAGGCACATTTTTATAAGATACTATACAGGGAAAAAATTATTTAAGACAATTACAATAATATTTCTTAAAAAAAAGTAAAAACATTGATTTAAAGTTGTTTAAATACTGTAGACATCCAATAAAGTTAATAACTGTTTAAAAATCCTCAGTTTTAATAGTTTTGTCATATTGGTTTGTTTCTATTGTAGCACACTTACTCCTCAATCTCTGGTATTCCTGCTGAAACTAGAGTAAAAAGAAATAAAACTAACACTATAATCAAAGACTGATTTTACCCTTAAAAGTTTTTGATGGCTATTCTTTGTTTGCTTTCCCAGGTCCATCTCCTCACTTCTATTTTCTACTTAATCTCTGGAGTCCCTTGTTAGGTGGCACCTGGTCAGGGCCAACCAATGGGAGGCACTGGGGGGAGATGGGAATGTGGGAAGACAAAGAGGTCATGGTTTACTTTCCAGTCCCCTACCTGCTGTAGCACAGTATCTCTGTGGCAGTAACTGCATCCCTCCTTGGCTCCCGCTGGCAGGCCCTCCTCCACAGTTCCAGTACCCACTGGGCTTAGTAATGCTCTTTTCTTCTGTTCAACCCTAGAGGGTAACAACTTTCCACTGTTGCTAGTCTCTGGACCTCACCATCCCTTTGTCTGTTCCTTTTCCCCTCTCAGGTCTCCAATTCCTTGTCTCTTTATTTGAGTCATCTGGGGAATTATGTTTCCTACCATGATCCTGACTGACACAAAGTTTAAGCCTCTTAAAAGAGTAAGAACTACAATACAGAAAATAAAAATGCTGACCGTTAAAATGTTTTAATTCTACCTTATTTACTGTGTTTCCAAAATATCATGCCATACAATTCTTTTTTGTCAAAAACAATAACTACCCCATTCTAATAGACTATGAGTAAATAAGGATAAAAAGAGTTAATTTAGTGTCATGTCAATGAATGTCAAGAAAAATTCTTAGTTAATTGCAAGTGAAGATTCAGAACTCCCCACTCTACACCTGCATGCAAACCAGAAGGTGACAAGGCCAGACAACTCACTTCATGAAGCCAGGGAAGCCTCAGGAAATATCCTTGAAAAATCTCAAAGAGTAACATTTATACCTGCACACGTGTGTTCGCTTTCTATACAACAGCAGAATATGTTACTGTCAGAGGCCTAAGAAACAAACTAGTCAATGACCAGTAGCAAAATATTTTCACTCAAGTATAAGTGTCAGTTACTGTCTATATTTCAGTGAAAAGTATAGCTGGCAAGCACCTTGATAACCATAACTAGCATTTACTCAAAAAAATATTGTCTCAAGAAACTCTAAGCAAAAAAAAACTTATGACATGAACATGAAGAAACTTTAATAAGACTAAATAAATAAAGAACACTACTGTATGTTTTGAACATATTCTTGAAGAGAGATCACAGAGAGAAAGTTTCCATAGAGGTTTTTTGAAAACATTGAATGGTTATTTTTATATAGCTATAAAAAAAATAGCATGCTTTTTTACAAAGGACTAAAGAGAAATTTCTTGCAACGAGTTTTTAAGAAAATCTTGTTTTGAGAGAAACATTCAACAATTCATTCTATTACTTTAGGCATCTTAAAGGAATACCCACAATAATAAATAGATATTAAAAACAAAGTCAATCCTTGCACATGTACTGGGAGTTTAATTACAGTGTGACCATCTCTAAAAATAAGAAGGAAGTCTCATCTAGGTCCACCATTAGTGAATATGCAGGACATATCTTCAGGTCAAAGAGTTGAAGTTAATTAGATTAGTGGCTTTTGTCTGCCTTGAATTTATAGACTATACTCAAAGTATGCAAAAAAAAAAAAAAAAAAACCAAAATAACCAGTTTGGGGCAATTGTTTTCTCTGTCAAGTAGAATCACAGTGTGACAGAATGGCCACAACCACCAGGCACTATGGACACATGAGATGGGAGATTGCTTACCCCAGAGACATCACCAAATACAGAGAAAAAGCAGTGAGTGATCAAATTACATCATAAGTCACATTTGCAATCTAGGGCACCCAGAATACTGATCAAATGGAGATAAAGAATTTCTATATGAGAAATAAAACATTAATTCAAACAGAATTATGAACAGAAACAAACCTCATGAGATATTGAAACCATGGTTCCATTTTGCAATTTGATGTAGCTATGTTCTTCTAATCCTGCAGTAATTATTTTTTAATTCATACATATGATAAATTCATTAAGGTCATCACTTTATGATCCCTTGGTACTTACAATCTGGCTTGCACTATCAACAATCTGAGAATCCTCAGAAAAGCCTCCGAATTCTCTTCATAATATTCAATATGATTTACCACCACTTTCACTTATAATTCTTCTTCCTTTGGAAGAAAAGACTTACAGAAAAGACTGCAGAAAAGACTTTTTAATCAGAGTCTTGAGACATGAGGGAAAGCCGTTTGCTTTACATCCTAAGAACTCTGTCATCTGCTGATTCCTCAAATTATCATTGAGATGGCACGTAGGTTTTTTAAGATCAGGAAAAATAAAACATTACTTATAACATTTTTACTTTGGAACAGTCTTGTTTTTTTTGCTGTGGAGTGTGTGTGTGTGTATGTGTGTGTATAACAAGTCATAAGCATATCAATGAGCTTTTCAACTCAGAATACTTCTATGATGCATAAACTCATTGTGAAATTATATATTATATACTAATATGGGAATGTGTTAATTATTACAGGGATAATATGTATTTTCTAAGAGTTTCCAATTTCTTATGTAGGAAATGGTTAAATAACAGTGCAAAATTAATGAAAGATTGTGATTATCAAAAGAAAATTAACTTACTATAGCAAATAAATTATCATTAATGAGAAACCTTTTTGTCTCAGCATATAGACTTACCTTGAAAGATTTGGTCACATAGCTTTTCACAAGAGACTTAGCTATTGGTTCATATAGCTTTTTTTTTATATACACTTAGAGCAAAAATACTGTCCTAAATTACTTTTTCTACCAAGTCTAGCAGTCATCAGCTATTAATACAAACTTGTTTATATGCTCCAAGAGGACAAACCCCTGTCCTCTTTCTCCTACTCTTCACCTTGCAAGCTCCTTGGGAGCTTTTCTATTTCTTTGGCATCCTGAGGTCTAATTCTTTAGTGACCACACTGAGTATGTGCTATTATATGAAATGCTATGTTATTATCAGAAGGGACCAATTGATCATGAAGACATGAGTCCCTGAGAGGTTTAGAGATTTGCTCAGCTCAGAGAATGAGAAAGAGGACTGGAGTATGCCTCCTGATACACTGAGTATAGAGCAGCTCCAAGCCATCATGGCGTATTAAGCTAAAAATGTCTAAAACTAAAGGTTTATGCTAAATCACATAGCATTGTATTTTATTTTTATACAGATAAGTAGTAGTAGCTACAGATATTTTAAGAAAAATTGCAAAAAAACCACATTGAATTGGGAAAAAAATTCATATCTACTTTTTTAAATGAATTAGGAGAATATTAATATCAGCACTGAAACAAATTAATATAGCTTAAGGAAAACTGTCTAGAAAAGAGCTTGCAAACTTCCATACTGTATCACAGAACAATAAAATCATACAATATAAGAAATTAAACAGGAATTATACATTATTTATTCTAACCTTTTAATTTCACAAGCGTGAAGATGAAGCTCAGATACTTTGGGTGAAATTCCAGGTTAAATAACCAACTATAACAGACCCAGGACTCCAGAACATGGATATTCTGAATCCTCATTCAGCACAATTTTCTCTACTCAATAGTCTCTTCTGCTTTCTTCTTTAATGGAATTTTTTTTTTCTGAAAACATCCAAGAAGTATGAAAGGATTTTCAGGTTTCATGATTAAAATGTTGAAGTTCTGAATTGTCACTAATAGGTATTTGATTCAGTACCTTTTTTTGTGGCCCTCACCCAGCTATTTCAACACATTTTATTGAAAGAAAATAAAAACTTTTGCTCAGTAATGATCTTTAAAATTTAGTGGCTTGAAATGCACTAGGATTTCACTTAAAATTACTTAAATGAAACTCTTTTAATAGCTTTTGAAATCAACATTTGAACAAATAATTATAGAGCTATTATATGACCTACATGCTAAGAGGTAAATATTTGGTATTCAAAAAGCAATAATTTAAGTTAGAATTATTAATGTATTTTAGAAAAATCTGATTTCTTGAGATTTTTGTATCCATTAATTTTCTCCATTTTTGTGTATTTCAAATACCCCGGAGTTTAATGGCAGTATTCACAAACTTATTTACTTGCAGTTCTGCCTTTCCTTGAGGCATTTCTAAGTGCCCAAAACTATTAATAAGGATGAATAAATAGACACAAATGAGCTTCTTTTCAGTCATTCACAATTTAGTCTACTATGTGCTAATCCTGTGTCCTCTGTTAATCAACCCCAAAACACAAGTCTTCCATTGTGCTCCATCAAGATGAGGCATATGCAGTGGAATTCAGTCAAAATATTAATTTAGACATTTGGGAACCATCACCTTCTTGAGAAAACTATCAGGTAAAAAACATTCATTTTCAGCCAACCTAAATTCCCATGTCCATGGATTGCACAACCCTGTTAAAGTCAGTAAGTGTCAAAGTCTTGAGCTATGGACTAGACAACATTGCCCAATAACCACAATTAGGGTTTCCAGCATCTGCTGTTCCTCTTTCACAAATCTGAATTCTTCTTCCTATGCTATCTCTCATATACATTATTCATGCTGATGTTGAAATAGTGACAATTTACGAGGAGAGTTCAGTAGTTTCATGTAGCACTGGAAATCACTGCCCAAATAACAGAAGAAAAACTTACCCCAGGAAATTGTCTCATAAACGTTCTTAAAACCCCATTTTATCGTGATGTGCTTGAAATATACAGAGAGAACAGTATCTTGTTAAATCTTTGGTTTGCCCTGAACTCCAAAACTAAGATTTTAACCCTAAGTTTCAAGTTCCCTCACTGACTTGCCCTGATTTTACTTCTCTTTTTTCCTCCACTCCCATATTTGTCCTTTTATCACTCAAGTCTACCCAACTTGCAATCATTTCTCTTGCTCCTGGCCTCCCCTTACACTTAAAATTTCTTACCAGTATAGTACAAAATCCTCTCTTCCCCTAACTCATAGAGATCTCAAGATATAACAGTTTAGTGTAATCGATAATTAAATACAGTGATTCCACTCTATAGTCTTCAAAAAACTTTCCCCTTTCCTCTTTGTAATGCTGAGAGAGAGAGATAGAGAGAAAGAGAGAGACAAAAGAGAGACAAAAGCTCACAAAACATGTAAATCAACCATAAAAATAGATATTAGCTCTCAAGCCCTACGCCTGAGAGAAATAAAAGAAGACTTAGTGAGAATCAAAAAGTGGAACTGAAACAAAAAATTTAATATATTTCTCTTCATTGAAAACATTTGTTTGATTTTTATGGAAATCTAAGTTTTTATGAAACTCTAAATATTATTATTTTGTGCAAAATTTTGTCTTCTCTGATATAGGAATGGATCAAATTTGTGGATTACCAAGAAGAAAATTAAACATGGGAAGGGTCAATTTTGTAGCCAAATACACTTGAAAATAAGAAAACATGACATAATTATTTGTTTATATTATGCATTAATTAATGTTTCCAAATGTGAAAAATTCTTTATAGGGGACATGGGAAGCCCAGGCATAGATTGTCATTTTTAGATTAAGTACTGTGTATACATCTTCCATCACTCTTAGTGAATGACAAATTGTTCAATGTGTGACCCAAGATCTATGGCTGAACCAAAAATCTCCATGATGAATTTCCTTGAGGTTTGTAATAAATAAACTTTAAGCTTGAGAGAGAAGTTGACTCATTGATTTGCTGATTTATTACTAGAGCCAACTCCCAGGAAATCTCTAAAAATATTTTTAACATAAAGTTAGCAGAGTTTAGAAGGCATTCTAACGTTTTCATCCACTCCTTCTATGCAGACCACATTTGTTTTCTGTGTAATCCTTTTCCCCTCCTAACAACAGCTGTAGCACTACTTAGCGCCCATTAGTCTATGCTATTCTTAACTAAAACTACTAAATTGCCTCTAAGAGAAGCACTAGGGGGGGCCAAAGAGTAACTCAATGTGGGGTGTTCCATTGTCCTATCCAATGTCTTATCCATTCTGAGCTTGCTAAATCACATACTTCATCAATCAGATGATCAACCAACCTAAAACTCATTGACACTCTACTATATGTAAATCATTACAGTTGGCAATTTTTGAGAATACAAAGAAATGTGTTGACAGAGGATTTAACATTGCTAGTGTGACTACTGTCAAGAAATGGTCAAGGGTTCATGACATGTAGCAATTTGTAATTTTGCTGAGGCATGAAATTGAATTACATGTGGCAAGAGCCTGGTCTCTAGCAGGAATCCCTTAGCTACAGTGTGCCTAGATGACTGGCCAACATATCTTCTCATAGTGGTTTAGATATTCTGTTTGTGGTCAAGTTACTACGTAGTTATTCCCATGACATGATAAAAAAAAAAAAAAAAAAACTATTTTCTTTGTGAATACTTTTCCTGCAAATCATGTTAGCTGCTAGTTCTGGTGATAAAAGTAAAATAGAAGCAAACCTATCCAAGAAAGTGATGGTTCCAATCCAGAAAATAGAAGCTTGATGAAGACAATTACATGCTAAAGTGATATTCATGAATTTGGGACTGTGGTATCCCTCATGAATATTGAGGGTCTGCCATATGTAATAAAGTCCTTATCTTTAGGAAACATTCAGAAAAACACAAAATTGCTTCATTAACGTTGTCTTCTTACAACCCACATTGTCTTTAGATCATTACAGACATGAATGTCATTTTAATTACATTTTTAGATCAGGATGTTCATGTTATTTGTATTTTGCTAAATATTGTGCACAAAATTACTACAGTATCTACTCTTCCACCACAGAAGATTTGGGATGAAAAAAATACAGAAATTTTATTTATTCATTTAGTTTTAGGTTTACGTGCTAGCTAATACAGCTTAGGTTAAAACGAAGCTAAAAATCAGAAAATCTCACTTCAATTAATTGTGACAATGTGTACTATAGACCTAGGTTAAACCAACTCCATAAGCAAGTAGGACTTGATGTGTTTTCTGAAGTTGGTTTAAACATTTTTTTTCTAGGCAGAATAAGCTTGGAAACAGTTTTTGAAGCCCAGAACATTGTGACAATATACATGATGTTACACAATGAGAAGTATATGGCATATCTTGGCCACCTGTCCTTGTGAAGACCACGGCCCACCATTTCAGCTTACGGCAGCTGTTGTTTTCCATCCTCCTTTCTTCCTGCTGATGGTTACATATCCAGCCACCCAGGGTCCCCTAACCTCAGGCTGCTACTGTTTGTGGTGCTTGCCCCTGCTGTTTTCACTGTATGTGGGCTGCCCTATCCTCTTTCAAACTCATAAAAATACTGTTCTTAATAAAGATTGAAAATGCAATGCTTGACTTCATGAATATAAGCATTTCTCTTTTCCTGGACAAGCACACAACAAAATAGAGGGGGGGGAAATGGGGATAACGGAAGCAGGAAAGAAGCAAGTCACTTAGCTCTTAGAGTTTGCAAAGTACTTTTGGAAAACGAAAAATCTTTGTATTTTTAAAATCCTCTCCACCCATTAGCCTCAACACTACATTGCTGCTATACTTACACCTCGCTCATTATGTATTTACTTTTTATATAACTAAGCAGCACCCTGTCATAAATGAAATATTCATGCAAAAAAAAAACCTGCTCAAAATGAATTTATAAAAAGAACATATAAAAACTACCATCTGCTCCCACTCCTAACAAGCCCTTAGATACCCAAGTGTAAGCCCTCTGATTCCACATAGAGGTAAAGCAGCGTGTCCATGATGTATTCCTGAAAGACAAAACCTTAGACTTTGTGTTAAGATGGATATATGAGCTCTGGCCATCAAAATGCTTAGATCAACATTGATGGGCTTAGATATTGCACATAATGAATTCACGTGCTAGCATATCATAATGGGTAGTCATACCCGGTCATATTGTGCTGAAATGAGCTGAAACTCTTCTGGGAAGTTGTGAAAGCATTTTGTAGTCAATTGATACCGTACTACTTTATAACATGCCTTCCTTTAAAGAAAGTCGTCCAGACATTCCAGGACTCCAAGCTGAAGTGCAGGCACTTGGAGACTTTATTGTTTTTATAATAACTCAGCTAAGAAAGCTAAGGATACATCTAACATACTCAATGCATTTTACTGCTCACACTTGGAATATCACCACCACTACACATAATAAGATACATCTGATTTTCTCAGCAGTCAAATTTCTCCCAAGTGGCAAGTTGCCCCTCTAAAAGTTTGATGAACACTTTAAAGAAACTCTCCTCTTTCTGTACCCTTCCCTTCCTATCCAACCCATCCACACTTTCGTCAGTGTTCTGTGCTGAACTTTGCATATGGAATTTTCATGTTTTCTTCCTGAGTCAATAAGAATTGTTTGCCTGCAAGTAACCAAAAACCAAAATAATAGTGATGTAAACAAGAAAACAGTTTATTTTCCCTCATAGGAAGGATATGTAGAGGCTGGCAGTCTAGAACTAGCATAGTGGTTCTAGGATCCTCAGGAATCCAGGTTCCTTTTCTCTTGCTTCCCCACCATCCTTGGTGCACTGACTTATGGTTGAAGGTGGCCTCTTCAGTTCTAGCCATTCTACTGTATTCCAGGTAGCAAGAAGAAGAAAGTGCTGCTCCCTTCTTTTTACAGAAAACTTCCAGGAAGTACCACATACTTCTGAATACATGTCTTTGACCAGAGCTAACTCACATTTCTAATCTTGCTGCAAATTACTCTGGGAAATGTAGTCTTTAGACCGACACATTGCCACTCCAAATAAATTCAGAGTTCTTATACTGAGAAGGAGGAGGAGATCAGATGTTAGGGTAGACCACTCACAGCCTTTGTTTCACTTCACTAGATCATAGCATAGCTTGCTGTCATATAGCATTTGTTCAGGTTTATATTTCTAATTGTCTTAATTAAATAATCCAAGTGTTCACTCAACAGTCAAATTATAGATAGAGTGATGATAAAAAAGGGGATGAGTAGAGAAGAGATTTGGGGTGTTGTAATGAAGCCTTTAGCTCTTGTTACACTCTAGTTATGTGTAAGGTAAGCTCTGAGACTGCCTTCACATAACTGGCCACACTTAATAACCTGAATAAATACAGAATCAAGGCTCTAAATCCATGGCCTAATATTATTGACACTTTCCTCATCAATAAAGTGACCATATAGTTTATGAACCAAACCAGAACACTTTTGAAACTGTGAGAGGGAGGCTTTTAACAGTAACATTGCAACATCAGGGGTAAATCAGGGTTATCCAGGGAAAAATTGGGGCATGTGATCACCCGACCCATCCTGCATACCGAATTCTTTCATCTGATGGACCTTGTGGAGATATCAGCTTACTTTTATTATTTTAGCAAAAACTTGTCACTGGAAATGTGTTAAGATATGGAGAAAACATGAGATGACAGAATGGGATTGTTACCATATACATTTGTCTTAGTCCATTTAGGCTGTTATAACAAAATAATTTAGCCTGGGTAATTTATAAATAACAGAAATTTATTGCTTACTGTTTTAGAAACTAGAAAGTCCAATATCAAGGCACCAGCAAGATTCAGTGTCTAGTGAGGGCTGGTTCCTCATATATGGCACTTTCTATGTGTCCTCACTTGGCTGAGGGGAAAAGAGCTTTCTCAAGCTTCTTACATAAGGACACTAATCCCATTCACAAAGGCTCTGCCTTTTTGGCCTAGACACCTGCCAAAGGCCCCACCACTTAATACCTACACATTGGGGATTAGATTTCAACATATGGATTTTGGAGTAACACAAACATTCAGACCATAGCAACATTATATCTCTGCACTGGGTATAGAAGGGCAGAAACTCCAGTTAAAGGGTCCAGATGAACTGAAAAGTGACATTAATGAACTATTTCCGGTTGTTCATGCTACTGCAAAGTCAAAATTGTTCCAATAGATGGGTATGAGAAATGGGAATCTACTCTTAGTGCTCAGAATCTAGTTACAAAGGATTCTGCTTAGAATCTTTCCGTTTGTAGTATTTTTATCCACCATTCTGAGTAGTTTGTCACTTTAATCTGTAACCTGTGACAGTTGACAGCTGTCAGTTGAGAGGATTTGCTCTGGCTAAAGGCCAGCTGTAAAGAACAAGGCTGGGTGTGAGCACCCAAGCTGACAAACTATTTTGGCTTTCTTCATGGGGTACTAACACATTATTATGTTTGAAAATCTCCTCTGTCTATAATAGAACCTCATACCAGATCCCACCTTTTCTCTCATTCCCACACAATTTTTTAATATTTTTTCTGAAACATATTCCTGTCTGAAAAAGATTACTATCTGTTAAAGGGGTACCTGATTGGTATGGAAGCTTCCAGAGATGCAGAATGCTCAATTAGGGAGAAAAAAAGCACTGGAATAATTTGGATTGGTAATAATTAGTAGAAATAGTCCTAAAAGTCCATAATCTACCATACACTTTCTTTGTTAGTTTCTGAAGTTTTCTTTCCCTAAATGAGTTTATAAGAAGCAGGATACCATGCAAGTTAAAAACATGCATTTTTGAGTCTGACCTACCCAAGTTAAAATCTTAGCTCTGCTACTTCCTAATCATGTAACTTCAAGCAGATTGACTATCTGTAAAATAAAGATAATATTATTAATTACTTAACGGTTGCTTGAGTATTTCTTGAGCTAACATATTTAAATTGCTTAGTATAGTACCAGGAATATAGTAAGAACTTTTTAAGTGTTTGCTATTTACCACACATAAGATATAAAACTTACATCTGTATATACAGCCAATTAAACTCAAGGAGTTCAAAACTAAACTTATCTTCTACAAAAACATATGCCTTTTCATGGCATCCCGATCTTTCTTAAGAATATCACTCTCTTCTATGCACTCAGACTCTAAATCTTAGTCTTAATTCTTTTTTCTCCTTTTCCTCCCTCACATCTAAAAGCATTCAAGTCTTGGTCCAAAATCCATTTCCTTCTCTCTCTTCCCCCTGTCATTGCCTTAACTCAGACCCTCTTTACCCCTTGCTCAAAGAATTCCAACAGCTCTTCTGACTTGTCTTTGTACCTCCTGGCTACACACTTCAGAACAATTTCCATACCATTTATAGAATAACTCTGTTAGAATCCTACTGTGGCTCTTCATTTTCCAAAATAATATCTAAACTATTCATCATGGCATTTAACAATTTCATGATAAGATTCCAATCTATCTTTCTATTCATATCTTTCTCCATCCTCATGTCCTACGTAAACCAGATGATTAGCTGTGTATTTTGGCACCTTAATATTTTTTGTGCCCTCACCCTTCCATCTACATGGAATATTCTTATGCTCTCCCTTTTCTGAATATCAAAGCCTTCCTAGCCCATCCTCTGCTTGCCAAGCTTTGTACAGCTGGCTGTGTCAACATAGAAGGAGAGTCTTTTTCTAATCAATCCACCCAGAGTCTGCTAAGAGGCACTGCCTCATGCTTTCATTCCTTTCAATGGGATAGCCCTAAACCCCCAAGGAGGAGGAGCTTTTTTTTTTTAACTCATAGAAAGATGCAGTTTCAATTATTAGTGACCCTGGACACTTCTAATAGGTTCTTAAGTTTAATTAAATAAACCAATATTGTCACAGACTTGGGACAGAAAGATGTTAATGAGGCGATGGTAGAAAACTCAAACCTCAAAGATCCTGTCTCCTCTGCCACAGACAGCCTCCTTCACCAAGTAGATCACATTGGGTAGTGATGATGAAGAAGAATGTGGCATGATCATACAAACAACTGCATCTCATGGCTGTGAAGTACCTAAATGAGTTAAGACAGGACAGGCTAGCACATAGATTCAAGACTATATAACTGCTCAAATATGAATGAAGTGTATCTCTTGCTCACATAATGTGCTAAAGAGGTTGTTCTTGGTGGGCAGGAAGCTCTCCTCCACACAGTAATTCAGTGACCTAGGATTCTTTTGTCTCATTTATCTACTACTCTTTAAAGTTCCATAATCATCTGCATCTACATGGAAAAATGAGGGAAACAGAGAATGGAAGAAGCGTATTTTCTTTTTAAGAGCCTTGGCCCAGAAATGACACATATCACTTCCACTCATAATTTCCTAGTGAGTTATTATTTAGATGGCTTTACTTCATTTAAAGGGAGACAAAATATATAGTCTATATAGTCCAGCTATATGAAGAAGAAAAATATGGATTTTTGGTGAACATGTATGATCATACTGCCATAGATTCCAGAAGCTGTCTTTATAAATGTTTTCTCTGCCTAGAAGGCAGAGATAATTCCCTCCTTTAATTTTCGACAGATGATAAAGATGATATTCAGGGATTGTAAATAACATGTGGAGAATAACAAAGCTAGTCGGTGAAGGAGAAGCGTCACAAACCCAAATCTTCTAACTTCAACTTCTGACTTTTAGCTGTTTCACTGAAGCCTGTTAGAATATGCTTATGGAGAATTAATGGAGAATTCTCAAGTACTTTTCAATGACTTAGCTTGAAAGCTACATAAATCCTCCCAGTACTAAATTCGTAACTACTAAACAGCCCTTTAATATTTGGCTAGAAATGGCTATATTTTGCTGTTTTGTATTGAGGGGAGGAATGACCTTGGAGCAGGCAAACAACTCACGGTGGTTTCCAACCTTTTTTTTGGGAAGTAGAAACTTCTTCACATAAAGTTTTTGGGAAGTAGAAACTTCTTCACATAAAGTTTTATGTCAACCCCTAAGACATGATGCAAGTAACAGAGAAGCTACTCTGACCAAGGCAGGGTTGGGAACCCAGAATCTCTCTGAGCCTCCCTACCTCATTTCCTGCACCCTAGAACACCCTAAATAACTTTCATAGAACACTAGGAACTTCAAGAACTCATTTGAAAACATCTATATTAGAAAAATGTCCATTTACCAGTTATAACTGAAAAATAAATCCAGTATGTAAAGATGTCCATCCATGTATCCAGTACTTCTATAAATACTTCTTGAGAGCAGTAGCAGGCAGTATGCCAGTTGCTGATGATGCAAATAGGAAAGAGGCAGGGACTATGGCCCTTCAACACACAGTGATGTAGAAGGGGATATAGGTATGAAATGCAAAATGAGAAAATGGTATCATAGAAATGTGTAATGTGCTTGGAACACACAGAGAAAGAACATTATCTGGGAGGTAAGGGCTTTCCAGGAAAAAAAGCTTTATTGAAATGTAACTTCTAAGCAAAACGTTGAAGAATGAATTTGCAAGGTAGATAAGGGAGAAGGACATCTTTGTATGAAGGCATAGAGAATCCATAGCCAGTGGAGAGAACTGCAGATAGTTCTGTCTGGCTAGCTACTGGAGGCATGGGAGAGTGTGGTAAAAGATGAAGCTAGCAAGATAAGTAGGACGCAAAATGTGAATGTATTGAAAGTTTTTACAGAATCAGACTTTGCCCTTTAAGTGATAGGAAGCCAATGGAGTTTGGTCATTGGTTTGTTGTTGTTGTTATTATTGCTTATTTGCTCTCTTTTTAATCAGGGTGGTTAATGTCATGATACACCCCCAGTACTATGTAAGCTGGTTTGGACTGTTGTGAACAGACTCAGGGTCACCAAAAAGAAGGCAAAAATAGTGTTCCAGAAAAGATAGTAAGAGCTTAAAATATGGCAATGGCGGTGGTGATAGAGGGAAAAAGAAAAAGAGCAATTTAGGAAGCAGAGTAGAGGAGGTTTGGTGATTATTTAAATTTAGAGGATTAGAAAGAAGAAGTTGAGCATGCCCCAGCTTTCTGGCTGAATCTGTTAGTGCCAACAAAAATAAAAAGTCATTCACTTCTACTTTGCCACTGAATTGGATTGGGCTACCTAATAAGGTTGTTTATTTTGCTCACCAGTGAACAAAGTGAAGGAAATAAGTAGCACTTCCTACGACTAATCCTCCAGAGACCAGGTGGATAAGGCCTTTCAAGGTATACTGCAAGAATCTATCATCTTGTCATAATAAAGTTTCCAGGGTCCCTGTTGTTTAAGTAGGCAAGTAGCTGGCAAGAACTGACTGTGACCTTTCAATGATGATTACCTGACCTAAACATCACCAAAAAACACCTACTGGAGCCTCAAAATAGAATTATCTCACAACTAGTGGATGCAGTGAGCATTGTAGAGGGGAAGGACATGTCTCTAATCCTCGCTTGGGTGAGGCAAAGACATAAAATGTAACCAAAATGTTTGTACCCTCATAATATCCTGAAATAAAAATAAAAAAATATAGAATTAGCTCTGGCTCTTCTGAGGTTTCTATTCATTACTGATTGTCTTAACTTTGTTTTAAAAAGCATTGGCATCTGAGTATTTGCAGCCCTCAATAAAAATCAACATATATTAGAAGATCACTTGCTCTGTATGGCTGCTGAGCTCTATAAAGTTAGAAGCAATCAGGGAAACTTGTGCTTGCTGCTCTATTTCCTCAGCAGTGTGGAAAAAAAGACAGACTGGCCTCTTGAATCTATTTCCCAGGGATTAAAGGAAACTGGAAGTGGTTTTGACTCTTTACTGACTTGCTACATGAGGCTGGCTGAAGAAGGCACTCTGAATGAATTGGCACAGCCCTGCACCATCACTGGAATGGTATTTCTTGACAGGGTTGGGTGGCATATGTAGTTTTGTGTATTGTTCTGGTGCTTCTTAAATCAAGTTGCCCAGTTTAAGCCAAACAAATGTTCTATTCTCTGCTCTCCTTTCAAATCACATCAATCCTTTGCACGGTCAGGTCATATTCCCCAACTGCGCTCTGCAAACTTCTCATAGAGCTTAGAAAAGGCTTTTGTTATAATAGACATTAATAAAATATCGTTAAATGATGAAATATTTTTTACTTATTTTAATTGTGCTACACCTATAGAACTGTTTGAATTATTTAGTAAATAAGTAAAAGCTTGTAAATATGTACAAAATAAGGGACTCTGGAAAACAAATTGAAAACAAAAATGGTACCCAGATCTTAATCAGTTTCTACATTATACTGCATCGTGAACACAATTTACCTGCACTAAGTTGTGCCCAACGTTCAATCAAAGAATGCTTAATTCACCACTGTGACTTCTGTGCAAGAGAAAAGGAACCAACTTGAAAGGCACATAGGGTGTTGGACATTTTCTCCTACATGATAAGCAAGTAGGTTGTCAAACTCCTGCTGGTTTATATTTTATTGGAGTCAGGTTTCACAAATTTGAGGATGATTATAGATATGTCTGTCTTACAATTTTTAATCTTCTATTTTAATTCATAAAGGCATTCCAACATTATCACTACCTTTCTAGATAATTTCTAAGTCTTGTCTATTCAATGCAGGTCCACGTTCCTGCTTTATCTCTCCTGCGTTCTTAGATCTCAGCCCCAAAATTTACTTGGCAAACCACTGGAAAAACTGGGCTCATGAATGAAAATTCCCAGGGAGTGGCACCACGAGGAAAAAAGCTGCACTTTAGTAGTGACACGGAGTGGCTTATGTGTCAATGACATCTCCCAAATCATATCAGTTGTGGGGCATTTCAGACTACCTGAGGTCGTCATGCAGGTAGGCAAGAAACACATCATGTAAAGAATACATGAGCCTATGACAAAATTCTCACTGACAATCTATATGTCTGTACTGCTTCAAAGTGGGAAAGAATAAAGATCAGATCAAAGCATTAAAACTTAGCGAAATGGCTCAAGATGCTGTTAAAACAAGACAACTCCAAGGAATTACCCTAGCTGGATCCTCATAGTTTGTTTACCTTCCCATGACATTTTGTGAGGTTTCTCTTACAAAACCTACACCCCAGACTGCAAGGTCTTCCCTATATTTATATTTCCTGATGGGGACCTACCCAGGCGGTACTGTCCCCCTCCTGCACCTTCGGAATCTCTCCTACAGCAATTGCCCAGCAGGTCTTTAGCCTGCACAGAGGCTGTGATATGCCCAAGGGCTGTTTACGTTGACACAGGCGCTATCTTCTTGTATCTTAATGCTTGCTAATGCTTTTTAGCCTCCAGCAGTTTGCTTCAGGTAATTCTTGATGGCACTTTTTATTCCAGATCTCTCTTTGAGCCAGGACCCGGGGATGTTTAGAGAACAGTAGTCCTCTTCCGCCCTGCTTTATCATGAGCACGCTTTCTAGCCTCTTAGGTCACCAAGAGAAGTAGATGGGAAAAGGAAGTGGCTTGTTTTTGTTTTGTTTTGTTTTGTTTTTTCCCTTGCAGGCCCCAGGGCTGGCCCCTTTGGAAATATGAAAATTCTTCACAGTCACTGGATTAGCCAGCTTTGCCTCAAATAAACTTTGGATGGGAGAAATAAGACTTTTATTCATTTTTTAAAGTTTAATTTTCTTTGCTGTGGTCAGTGTTATTTAGCTTCATTTTCTTCTCCTTCTTCCTCTCTGCCTTTATTTTCTCTCTGTAGCACTGCTGCCAGCCCCTGCCAAGTTTCTTTATCAACTGTCTCTATAGCCAGCTTAACTCTCCAAGCCAACGGTGTCAAATCAGAATACATATGGGTACTGTCAATCTCACACGGTGAAACTTGGAACTAATTTCTGATGTCTACCAGATACTTTACTCATAAGTAAAGTAAAACATGTGTGGCCATCCAGTCTCTAAAGTGACATGCTTCCTCTCTAATCCTCCATTCTCTCTCCTGCTATTTTAGCTCAAACGGAAAGCCTCAGGGTCTGCCTTGAGGCAGTGAGCACCTTTGGCCTTTTCTGACACTCACTCCTAGGTTTCTTCTATGCTTGGGCTCATCCCCACATCCCAAACTGACTTGTTCATGGTCCTGCCTAGCTCTTGCTAATCCCCCACTTCTTACCCCTTGTCTGTTCTAGTCCAGCTCTAAATGAGAAGGTACCTTCAAACTCATAAGCAGCTGTGTCAGGAAAGTCTCTAACTAACCCGTGCACACTTCTGAACCTCATCACCACCATTGGCCCTCAAATTTGCTGGGACCTGACGTGACTTTGGAGAGTTTCCTCCAGGCACTTTATCTTTACTCTAGCCAGATACACAAACAACCTGGCCTTACCTAGTGAATGAGATCTGTGGTTCAAGCTCACTCACCTTCTTTTTTAACAATTTCTTTCAAAGTATTATGAGGGTACAAATGTTTTTGGGTACATGGATCACTTTTGTAAGGCTTCAGTCAGGGTTATAAGTGTGCCCGTCACCCAGATAGTGTTCTTCGTATCTGTTAGGTAGGTTTTCACCCATCCCCTCCTTTGCTTGGCTTCCAGTGAGTTACATTTCCCTCTATGCACCTGTGTGCTCATCTGTTAGTTCCAAATTTAATAGTGAGTACATGTGGTATTTGTTTTTCCATTCTTTATCTATTTCACTTAGGATAATAGTCTCCAGTTCCATCCATATCGTTGCAAAAGACATTAAGTTATCACCTTCAAGGCTGAATAGTATTCCATGGTGTGTATATATATATATATATATATATATATATATATATATACCACATTTTGTTAATCCACTCAAAAATTGATGGGCATTTGGGTTGATTCCACATTTTTGCAATTGTGAATTGTGCTGCATTAAACATTCAAGTACAGCTATCTTTTTGATAAAAATGACTTCTTTTCCTTTGGGTAAATACCCAGTAGTGGGATTGCTGCATTGAATGATAGGTCTACTTTTAATTCTTGCAAGAATCTCTGTACTGTTTTCCATAGAGATTATAAACTAGGCATAGAAGGAACATATCTCAAAATTGAAAGTTATATATGACAAACCCACAGCCAGATCATACTGAATGGGGAAAAGTTGAAAGCATTCCCACTACAAAGTGGAGCAAGACAAGGATGTCCACTGTCACCACTTCTATTCAGCATTGTGCTGGAAGTCCCAGCCAGCACAATCAGGCAAGAGAAAGAAATTAAGGATATCAAAATCAGGAGAAAAGAGGTCAAACTATTGCTCTTTGTTGACAATATGATCTTATATCTAGAAAACTCTCAAGCAAATCAGCAAGAAAAAAATCAAACAGCCCCATTAAAAAGTGGGCAAAAGATACAAATGGAAGCTTTTCAAGAGAAGATAGACAAATGTCCAATAAACTCTCTCCCTCTTAGATTACCCTGTTTTAATGTCTTAAGCCAAGGCCCATGTCAGATCATAGCATCCAATCTGGACTCTGTGTATTCTCTCTGTCCAATTTACTTTTCCATAGACAGTAGCTGGCAACTTGTCTGTTTCTTCTTGACTCTTAATATCCCTTTTCAAATACATCGTCGCCAGCTCCCCTTACTATACAACACAATCTAGCTCAATAGGGAACTTATTTTTTAAAAAATCTTTCTTTTTTTTCTTTTGAATAACTAGTTACCTAGCTCTTAAACAGAACATACCTGCAACCACTCTGACTTTCAAAGAAGTTCTCCCCATGCCCACTTGTTTTGTATTTTCAGAGCTCAAACCTGACCTAAGTATAGTTAATATCTATTAACTATTCACTATTTGCTAGTTGTTGTGCTAATGATACAATATTGGTTTAAACCTCACTATATCCATATTAGAGAGATACAATTCTAATCCCACTTTCTCTGTAAGAGCATTAGACTTGGAGAGATTAAGTAATTTGCCTATGGTCAGCCAGATACTAGGTGATAAAGTGAAAATTTGAACACAGAGTTCTTGCTTTTATCCATTGTTATACTCAATATGCATACCCTGAAAGGACTTTTCCTCAAGTCCTATTCAGGTATCCATTTCCCTGGAGATAATTATTTTGCTCACTCACCAAAGATTTTCTGAGCACTTAGTAAGTGCCAATGATTGTCCCAAGCCCTGGAGACATAGCCATTAACTGAAGAGGTAGGGGCCACTCAGAACAAGCTGCTGAGATCAGGTATGGATTCACTTGTCCTGGTATAAGGAGAAGGGCCTTGCCCCAAAGGAGATGTTTTGTGCCCTAAGGGAGGTGAGGGTCCTCCACAGCTCAGATGGGCCTATTATCATCCTCTGTGGCTGGGGCATTTAACACAATTTCTACCTTGGGTCATTTTAAGTTAATCTACTGAGCATGTAGAATGTCAGAACCAAATAGAATAATTGAGGTCATGTAGTTTAACTATCTCACTTTAGAAATGGAAAATAATAACAATAATATGCAGAGAATTTAACTTTTTCAAGACCACACAGATTTGTAGTGAAAGGCTGACTTAAATACAGTTGCCCCAACTCCCCATCCGGTATTTTCTCTAATATATCACACTGTCTTCTGGAGAAAGATAGGATACATATTGAAACCAAAGTTTTCCATGGCTGGAGGCAAATGTCTCATGACCTTAGATCACTTTCTCAGAAAAAATCTCTTTCTTTTAAGCCATTGTCCCTGAAGCATTTCCTCTAGGGTTTTTCAAAATAGTATCTAAACATTAAGCAATGGGAACTATGTAGAGTAACAGGTCTTGCAATGCACATACTGTACTACTAATTTCTGTATCTAATGGTGTATGGTCTTAATACTTTCTTTTGTTAGAAGTGGAGAAAAAAAACTTAGAAACTTAGAAAAACTAGAAAACTTAGCTCCGTCTTTCCCTTTAAACCTGCTTATTAACCAACAATCAACATCATTGCAGGCTTCTGTCACTTTTCCAGACCCTCTCACCCATACCCATCTAGGCAACAAAACTTGGGTTTTCTTTGCCACTGAGGATATTAGGTCAGCATGACTGAGTTCCATGTACTCGCCACATTCTCCTCTTATCAGGTTACCACTTTTGCAGTTTATCCCGGTGCTTGGGGGTATAATCATCTCCTTGCCTCCCCCACCCCATCTCTTGCAGCGTGAAGTTAGTTGCTTTGTTTTTTCCTTCTAACACGCTAGCTCTGTGCTATATTTAACTTCTGTACATTAGCATTAATACCCAGCCGCACAAGGGAAGTTGCCGCTGTGCATTACTTCCACCAGGTACGGTAGGGGTTTGTTCCGCTAATGCCTTTTGGGGATAGGGAAACAGATGCACATACAGTAAGAAAAGGGCTGAACACCCTCTCCGCAGTCAATCGAATACAAATCTTTATAAGATTTTTACATGCATGAGTTCATTCTTTTGCTTTTTGCCTACTTTTGGTTTTGGGTGGCACATAAAGCAACTTCCAAAAAGGGAGGCTGACAAAATAAAACAATATTCTCCTGAAAAGAAGGTGCTTTAAACATGCAAAGAAACACAGGTGATCACCAACCTCAATGATTCTTGTAATTGTCTCGACTGCCTAGAACAAGACCTAGTACATAGTGAGGCCTCAAAATCTGTTCGATTAATAAAATCAAAGTGATTCCTCTTTTCTGGCTGATCTTCTTTTAACTAGAGAGGAATGCCACCTATGTCTAGAAGGGAATAACCCTGAACCAGAAAGAAGTTGTAGTCATTACAAGCTACCTATTTATTTTTTCAGTTTCTCTTTAACTTTGTATTTTTTCTTTCTTTTTGACTTTTGATTTGTGAAATTTCCTCCTCCTCTCTCTCCTTTCCCTTCCTACCCTCTCATCCTCCTTCCTTTTCTTAATACCTGTCTCTCCTTTCATTTGCCTTTTATGTTTATTTAAGCACTGAGACCACAGAGGGATTTTTTTTTTTTTTAGTTGTAATAGATCAGTGCCCTGTTGGAACACAAAATAGACATATGCAAGTTTTTTTATCCAAGAAAGAAGCAACAGATTTTGTCATGGTTTAACTTTGTTTTGTGAGTGAAGGAACCACAAAAGCAATAGTATTTGATTCTTAGGTGGTAAAATGTATTCAATGAATATGCTAAATATGCAAACCAGGTTACAATTTTATTCAATTAAGGATGGTTTATAGGGGAAGAGAAAGAGGGAGGAAGAAGGTAAAAAGCCTTTAGGAAGGGTAAAAATAGTCAAAAAGTAACAGAGAAAGGGAAGAGAGAAAAGTAGAATGGGAAAAAGTCGTCACAGGATTGAAAAATTCATGGAAAGCTAACGGTTCAAAGCAGAGGCACTCGCCATGTACTCTCAAAGGTCTTTCCACAGGACTTTTGAAGGGAGAGCTAGGAGTGTTCTTCTCCAAGTCTTACCCACCAGAAATGCCAGGTTGTTCTCTTTTTAAAGCCCTGGACCCCATCTGAAAATCTTATTTCCATTCCTTTAGTTCGTTAGCTGCTTCAGACAGGAAGCCTACCAGGCCAGAGGAGGCTTCTAGGATGATATCCAAAGTTAGAACACTCTGTGCAGAAGCAGTTGTGCTTGGGGTAAATCAGAGTGCATTCAACTTAGGGGCCTTTTAGCTAATGTAAAACCTGCCAGCTACAGAAAAGTCCAGCCTGCATCGATAGTGTACGTGCACGGTGACTCATAGCCCTGCCCACTCTCACTGTTCAGTGCTGATACCTTGTCTATAAATATTTTGAGTTTCACCAGCTACCTTGAGGTAGCTACAATGAAAGTTAAAAATAAAGACATTATTTTAGACTACATATACCTCTAATTATTTTAAGTACATCATTTTAAGCAAGTTAGTTTTATTCATTCATTCACTTACCAAACAGATGTTTATTGAGTTTATTGCAGGTGATATGCCAAAGAGATGCAAATAAGATTTGAGATAAAAGTGGTGGCCCAATTTAGGGGTACTTGTAGACCTTTCTTGGAAAATTATATTTTGTTCTATTTTTAATAAGGAGTCAATGAAAAATTTTAAATACAGGAGTAGCATAGTCAGATTTCTGCTCAGAAACATCAGTCTGATAGCCAAAGGTGAAACTAGTCAATCGCTGTTACAATAGCATAAGCAAGAAGCAATGATCACTTTAACCAGACCTGCAATAAAGGGACCTGTTGAGAGATACTTGAAAATGAAAACAACAGGACATGGAGACACTTAGCCTGTCGCAAGTTGGAGGAGTCAAGGGGGTAGGGTTCCTCCTGAGTGGGTTGCGTGGAATGGATCTTCAGAAGGAGAGATCTTGTCCTCCTTCTGGAGGAGAAGTGTGTGTGACAGGAAGAAGAAGGAGAAGAGGAGTGCCCAGGAGAGAACTTTGAGAACCAGGAACAGTTGAGAGGAAGGCTGAAGAAGACAGGCAGCAGGAGCCACGGAGCAGGGATGGTGTCAGAGGGTTAGAGAGAGAATCTGGGCAGCAGAGTGAAGTTGTGAGTGACTGCAAGTGGAGACAAAGAGACTTTTTTAAAAAAACATTGAAAATAGGAGACAGCATGATATAGTAGGAAGTGGGTAGGATTGGAGTCTGACTAATACGAAATTAAAACAGCTGTCGCTTATTTGCTATAAGATCCTGAGCAAGTTACTCAACGATTTTCAATTTTGTTTGGTTTTGTTTAACCTATAAAATGGAGATAACACCTTGTACACAGGATTCTTCTGAGTAGCCAGGGTATAATGTTTAGTGTTTAGTGTCTATCACTATGCCAGAATATTCCTTCACTGCTTTTTTTCCCTTCGGTTTTACCCTCCTTCATGTCTTCAATTTCTGAGCTTATTTTCAAAAACAGAGGTCTGATGAGCCCAGAACTCTGCTTCTTGTACCTCATGGTTTGCCTTTACCTATGAAAAGAGGACACAGGTGGTCCTTCATGGTCTGATCCCTGCTCACTCCTCCAGCCCCATCTCTCATCACTTTGATATCTCCCTCCAGCTACACCACATTCACAGCACCATGCTCTTTCATACCTTCAATTCTTTGAACAAACTGCTTCCTCTCCTTAGTTTGTTCACCCTTGCTTCTCCGGCTTCATAACCCTTCATCAACCTTTCAAGACTTGAGTTCAAGAACCTCTTTCCCCATGTAGATGTCCTTAGCCCAACCCATACTCTGCACCAGCCTCCTCCATCCACACACCAAAACTCAAAAGCCGCTTCCTTGCTGCCATGATATTTTCTAAAGCCAGGCATGGTGGTGCAGGCCTGTAGTCCCACATACTCAGGAGGCTGAGGCAGGAGGATCACTTGATCCCCCAAGTTCAAGTTCAGCCTGGGCAAGATAGCAAGACCCCATCTGTAAGAAAAAAATTTAAAAAATTATTTTATAAATTGCGCCAGTCACACTGAAGCAACGTTTTAACTATTTACGTGTTAATAGTCAACTAGAGTGATACAACCACAAAAGCAAAATGATTTCTCATTGTATCCTCAGTAACTCTACATGTATGCGTGAATGAATGCCTTTAGTGAATGCTATATGTTTTATAGGTTAAGTATGCCCTGTATTAAAAATTGCAAAGCCACATAAACAAAGAATATGTTAGAACAATACTGTCTTGGGAGTTTTGTGGTTAGTTGCCTATCCTAATGCTAGATTAGATTTGAGATTCAGCCAGTTATTATTGTACTGGCACGATCTAGGCCCCAAATCATGTTACCCTCAAGGTTTATTCCTAGCTCTGATTTCTGATCCAGTATGGAATTGATAAGTAATTTAAGAAAGAGGCAGCACAGTGTGGTAGTTAAGAGCATGGGTGCTGGAGTGGGACTGCCTGGGTTCAAATCCCGGTCACTGATCATCACTATGATCCTGAGCTAATTAGCCTCTCCGTCATCCAGCATCTTCATTTATAAAGCAGTGCTGATAATAATGGAATGTAACCCCCAGAGATGTTATGAGAATTAAGTGAGTTAATACACATAGGAGATTGTAACCGTCTGGCACAAAATAAATAGCGTCTTCACTTCCATAACTTGTGACTCCTTTTAGGAATGTTAGTAGGTATGGTTATACAAATCCATGTAACACTTTGTGCATGTACATGGTTAGCTAGATAAGTACCATATGTCAATAGGAAGCATAATTTTAAGAAAGCCTCAAGGGAGATCCAGATCCTACACTGGCCCTGAAATCTACCTGTGCTCCCTATCATTGTCTTTCTGCTAGGGCTTCTCCACCATGTACTCCTCTCAGAAGAAGAATGAGGCATGGTAGAGCACTCCAGGATGAGGTTTTGTTTTTAAACAAGGAATTTGACAAGAATGGATACTAGTGATGCCAACAAAAAATATTCCTTAAATAGCTACTGTGGTTGAGGCACTGTTCTAGGTACAACAGACCCAATCTGTTTTATTGGTTTGGGGACATAGAGGAATCTTGTATTTGGTGAGGAATAATCTTTCTTTTTCCCCCTAGCTTTGTGCTTTTTTTCCTTTTTTTCTTTGTTGCTAAAATAGCATTCTTATCAACGTGTGTAGGTACTATGGTGATAGCTGCTATATAAATACAAGAAGAGAGAACAGGAGAAGAGGGGGAGGTAATTAACTCAATTGTATAAGGCTTTCTTGAAGAAGTAGAAGAAAGGTTCTCCATAATTTCATTTCTGTCTCCAAAGAGGCAGGAAAAGGTGTTAAAGGGACACCCTCACAACCAGCCCTAGTGTACAATGCTGACTCCAAGACAGAGTCTATTTGCTTTTTCCACCTGAATGTGAAAAGCAATCCACTTTCCATACTACTTTTCCCCGCTTAAGTAAATAATCTCTTTATAAATGGGAAAATGAAGAGCAAGCCTTTCAAACAGTTGTCATAAATTAGAATACATTGCATTAATTCAAAATGTAAAACTAGGAGAGCCAGGAGAACATGCAGCATATTTTCCCCAAATAACACTGTGAACAAGCACAAGTGTATACTTTGGGCATATGTATATCTTTCTTCTGACTGACAGCCTGAAGGATCGTCCATGTGATTTTTGTGTTGCTGAGGTGAAAACAATCTTTATTTGGATTGAATAGCAGAGTAAACAGGAATGAATAAGAGACACAAAAGTTTACAGTACAGATGGTTTTTCAATTCTTTTTAAAAATTGTCTGTCTTATCAATTAAAGGTGCATTTGCCTTTTGTTCTCGTCAACTGTCATAAGGTCCTTTCATGGTTATACAACAGAAAAATTAGAGATGATCAGCAAATTACGCCCCGAGTTTAATAATGCCATGCAGGTTAAACGTAGCAATGAAAGGTTATCTTTCCTACCTTTTAACTGTAAAAATAAAGACATATCTTGTAGTGTGGCTATGGAAATCACCAAAGAAACTAAAAACCTTAGTGATAATAAGCCAAGATGAAGAAATAGAACAAGAAAGCAATGTGTGTGTGTGTGCGTACGTGTGTACTTACAGGGGGAATGGGTAAAGGATTTTGACGATTCAAGAAAAACATTAAAAGGTGTGCCAAAAGTGGTCTCCGGAGACACACAAGGATTTGATTAAACTCTAATTATGCCTACCCGTCAGCAGCTACACCTGTGCACCTGAGAGCCTCCTTCCTAGAATTGGAAGAACGTTTTCCATCCCACACAGTCATCTGGCTCTGTCATCTGAATGAACTGCCTCGGGTAGCACAAGGAAGGGATAACATCCCCATCCATCTTCTGTCAACAAGGCCCCTTCCCTATGCGCGGAAGCAAAAGGCTATTCTGATTGGATTATCTACAACTTTACTGCAGTAATGTCAAAATTTAAAATGAAACACCCCTGCCAAAATATTTACTGAGGATTTTTTGTTTAATATGCTTTTGGCACTGAATCATGCTATGTCTTTTAATCTATGACAAACAGTGCCTTTATCCCCAACATTTTTTGACCACAGACTCTGTAGCAGTTCAGGGGTCTAATTTAGGGGCACTTGAGGGATCAAACACGCAGGAAACAAACACGCAGGTCTGACTTCCACACTCGTCCTTGATCCTGCAGGCTCTTCTGCCTGCCTTGAAAAGACCAGTTATGGCTCTCGAGGGTATGCTACTCTGGAACAATTCCCACAAAACAATCAATGGCATATCATCATGTCTTTCCTTTTCCAAAAGAACAGGATACACAGAAAATAGTGCACACGCAGTAAAGACTTGAAGGCCTAATGCACATAGGAAACGGACCCCTCCAAATCAGCACATCAGGTCACCAGATACCAGTCTCGGGCAGGAGTTAGTCATCATTTTCTTACATAAGCCACGCTCTTCTCCCAGGATTTATGTGTCTTCTTCCCCCCTCCACATAGAGAATTAGCTGAATAAAGTAAAAATAAGAGGACTCTGGGGCTGCAGATGGCTGACCAGCTGTTTCTGGGTGACACCCCATGAATCAGTGCCTCATCCAGCTTTAGTGCTTCCATGTTTTGGGGGCAAAATATTCTGCATTTTGGAAAACTAGTTCATGGAAAATAATACAGCAAACTAACATTTATAGAAAACCACAGTAATCTTGTAACAAATGTCCTAAATTATGTACTCAAAAGCAGATCCAATTTTACCCAAGGTTCTCATCTACAGAGCCTGCAGGACCCTTTTTAGTTGTTTATTATTGCGGCTACTCCCAACCCCCAACCCAAGTACCACTTGTTTTTTAGATGATATCCCACTTTCTGTAATACACCACACAGAAGACAAAATTTCAGCCTGGAGAAGAGGCTCGGCTGGGGAGCTGGGGAGAGATGATGGAGTATTTAAAGGACTTCACTTTTATGTCCCCTTTGGAGATTCCTCTTATATATTTTCATTTAGTTTGATGTTAAGATTAATGCTGCTTTTAAAAGCCTCCTAGTTTCCTTTTGAACAATAGTCATTCCTCAGTGCTTAAGTGCAATGCTGGGGGTGTGGACAAAATAAATGTAGAAAGGAACTTTATATTCTAACCTCTCCCACTCTCCTCCAAGGCAGAAGTTTCTGGCAAGGCAAGAGTTGCACCAAAGTCTTTTCCTGGTCGTCCTCCTCAATTTTAGATGATTGCTTGTTGTGACTGTCATCCAGAGGGTATATTTTAATACATAGAGGCGTAGAGATGGCTCCAAATGCCTATTATCAGGAGAAAAGGCATTTGTGTGATGGGAGAATAAGAAACCTCTGTGATCATTTTTATTCAATGAAAGCCATTCCTTTGGGTGGGAGAACCACACATGCTGCCTGCATACCAGCACAAGCCGGAGGAATGCAGATTTCTGTATCTGAGAACAGCTGCTAAGTGAAATGGAACGTCCAACAGATGGCTGCATCGTCATTATTGGGGGAGGAGGAGAGGGGAGCTATTTTGGTTTTTCTGTTGAGTGTGTGTGTGTGTGCGTGCACACACGTGCGTATTTCATAGTACGTGTTCTGCACTACCTGGATCTCTCTGGTGCTATCAGGGACTTTTGTTCATTTTGAATCTTAGAACAGAAACAGGCATCAGGGGTCATTTGGTCATTTGACATTTAATGGAGAAGAAGAGAGAAGACCAAGGACACATAGCTTGTTAGAGGTGAGAACAGAACTCTTTCATTAGGCCATACTCCACAGAAGTCCTACATTCTGTTTCCTTGGGTATGGGTACTGAGCAGCAATACCCCAGCTCAAGAAAAGGAAACACCACAGCAGTTGCAGTTTCATAGCCTGAAAAGTGTTTTCTTTTAAAGTCTTTTGGTGGAGTTACTTTGCAATTCTCAAGCTGGAAGAAAGAGCTAAGATATTTTATAAGCTATCTTACATCTTGTCTTTATTATATATTGTATTAGGTGTTTGGAGCATTTTGACCCATGGCCTCCCAAATTTAAATAATATACTATAGATTATTAAAATAAGATTCTCCTCCAGTTTCATATTCCAGAACACAAGGAGTTACAGTTTTGAAGTCAAAGCTACCAAAAGCCAGGCTTAAGGCAAACAGAAAAGTGTTGTGGTCCCATCTGACCTGTCTGCAAAGGTCTCCATCCCCCTTGTGATGGCAGCTTTGGGTCAGTTGTACAGTCACATGGTTCACCCATTGGTTCGTGTTTTTTTTCCAGAAATAGAATCAATAGAGAACAGACAAACCCACAGTTGCCAGTTTGTACAGTCTTGTGGTTTCTGTCAGGGGCTACAGACTAGAGCAGGTCTACCAGATAATGAAGGCAAACTATTTCAGTTCCTGTGGGTCCAGAGCGCCTCAGCAGAGTTCTGGTTTTAAACAAATGAATAACAAATTAAAAGGTACAGTAACATAAGGGGGTGGTTAAAATATATGAACTAAAATCAATGTAGGAGAAACACAGTTAAAAACCCTGCATTCTCAGCAATAGCCCATGATGCATTTTGTTAATATCTTAAAATTTATGTTAAAAGCCTTTTAACAGAAAGTCAATATATTTGGGTGGTAGAATAAGTGTATCATCCTGTACCGGTGGTTGCATTAAATACTACGCATAGGCTCCACTGTCTATAGGAAATGAACAGGGGTCCATCCAACGGAAGCCCCATCTCAAGGAGACCAGACGCTCTTCCCAAAATGGACCGTGAAGCCAAGCTGAGTGTCAGGCTCCCCTCTGCCTAGGTTCCCCACTGACGTCAATGACAGTCCTGGAAACGAAGGGGAATCAGAATACCAGAAGTATAGCCTAATAATAGAGCAAAAATGGAGAGCAGATGGAAAACAAAGCTTCTCGGATAAAGTGTGACCTAATGTAATAAATTTGTGGGGGGAAAGAAAACAACAACAGCAAAGCAAAAAAAGGCCTGCAAGCACACTTCCTCGTGTCAAAATTCTGGAATATGGCTGACTAGAAAAACACCTAGAAATCTTCCAGAAAAGGACTGAAAAATAAACAGGAAAACAAGCATAATCAAGTTTTAGATGAGTTTGAAATAGCACTACTAATTGTGCCTGGGGGCAAAAAAGACACAAAATAGAAGTAGAAAATACCAGGAACAGATTATTAACAGCTTCCTTTACCCATGATTTTGCATGCTCTTTTCACTGTATCTTCATCTCACCTGGACCCATCTGCTGCCCACACAGATTTGGGGACACAGACACGAACTGGGAACATGGTGGGGAAAATGAGTTGAAATAGTGAGCCCAGAGTAAAAGTTTCTGCAAAGGGTCCCTGCCACACCAAAGCTCCTAGAAATGCTCTCATCATTTATCCTGCATGCCCATTGTGTGTGTGTGTGTGTGTGTGTGTGTGTGTGTGTGTGTGTGTAGCTGAAGCCACCAAGGGCCACAGTCTCTTACTATGACTATGACATATTCAAACACTCCACATACTTTTCTGGGAAGAGCAGCAAAGCCTTGATACAAACCTCCCAGGAACCTTTACTAACTGTGTATACATTTTGACAGAAGAGAGATTTTTAGATTTACTTAATAATTGGACTTACAAACATATTTTATTTTTGATGTGGACAAATCAGGCCCAAAGATGTACACAGTGAGAGAGAAAGAATGGTCTCAATTTCAATCTCTGAATACTTGTTCTTCTATCTGGCAATAATCAAGATGCTCTCCTATTAAAACACCCTGTGCTTTCTTAAACGGGTAAGCTATTGAGTGGGAAAATTAAGAGGTGAAGTTTTGCAGTAGGGCTACATTTTCTTTTTATTTTCATTTTGTAACTGCTGATGGGATTAAGAAAAAAGAGGCCAATTTTTACACATGATTTTCTTCTTTTGGCTTATTACTCTATTGGTTCTTGGGCTCTGCCTCTATCACCCAATAAAAAGAAATCCTGTTTCTCTGAGGTAGCCGTCTAGGTTATACCTCTTCAATCTCTTTACTCTGGCCAACATTTTGCTTTGAGTCTGATTCTTGCTCTGCCTGATCCTTTGAACTTGGCATTTCATACCCTCACTCCCAGGGGAGCTCCTTTGCCTTGAACTTCGACCCTCTGCTCCTCATGACTGAGGGTGAGCCACGCCCATCCACCCCTTGCCAAGATTCTAGATGCCCAAGGCCCCCTGCCACCACTGAACACCCCCAGGAGATGATACAGGGCATCCATCTCTGCTAGGATGGTCTTCAGTCAGATAAATCACAGGGAACTCTTCTAAAGTAATGAACTCATTATAAAGTGTGAATGCATGAACTGAGGGACATAAAAAAATCACAGAATTTTGGACGTGTAAGACTCCTAGAGATCATTCATTTCACAACAGAGAAAATTGGTACTCAAACTTGGTTGATAATCTAGGGTTCCTGTAAAAAGAGAATGATATGATGTATATAAAAATGTTTTATAAATGCTATAGCACTGTGCTGTATGCATAAAAAATCAGTGTTTGTCTTCTGAGTAGTATGTTTGAGAGTTATTCTAGAGATGCTGCCATTACTCAAAATGTTTTAAATCTCTTCTTTAAAATTGTCATTTGAGGCAGTTAAGATTGTCACTGTATAGTCACATCTTGTTCTTATCGGTAAAGGTATTATCCAGGGCTCAGACATTCATCTCAGATTTGATCTTAAACGTCTCTGAAAGCAGAAACCATGTCTGTCTTGCTCCTTGCTCCCGGTACACTGCCTGCCACTTACTAAGTACCTAATAATTATTTGTTCAATGAATTTTTTTAAAAGCTCAAACCCACCCTCAGACAATGAAGATTTGCTCTGATTGATAGGTAAAGGCTCTAAAATCATTTTCTAAAGAGAATTTCCCCAATAAAATTATTTTTGAGCTGTAACATTGTTGTTGGAATAAGTTCAACATAATTATTTCAGAAGGGGACAACACTCATTGCATTTACACTTCTGTGTTCTGGCTGACCTGTTTACATTATTGAATTTATTTATATCTCACCTTTAAAAGAAACAACTACAACAAAAAGGAACCCATAATAACAATAATGTTAATAAAAAGCACATTACTATAATCATGTGTCAGATATGCACAGCAAAACGCAGCCCACAGGGTGGGTTCCTTATGTGTGGTTAGCTGAAGAGTGACAGTAAGTAACAAGAAATAGAGAACAAATGAGACTCACCCAGTCTCAAGCACATGTCTGCATGCCATCTGGCCCTTGTTCCCTGTTGAGTAAAAGAGTAACTTACAGCTAGTAAGAATGTAGTCATAAGGAAATATTCTGGGGTGACTGGGGTGACAAAATTCCCAGATTGATAATAAGTACACTGGAAAAAAGGGCATTTTCAGGTGGCATGATAATCACATCATTCCTGTTGTTAGCACTAACAGGTAAAGTCAGTTTCGAGGGTTCCACGTGACACACAAACATGAGAATAGCTCCTCTCCAGTGGACTGTTATTTGGTTTGAAAGGAAGGAATGAGCAGATCACTCAGAGGGGGAGGCATATTAATCACAAAACAAAATTGTCCACCTTTTTCACAAGTTAGTTACTCTCAGGAGGGTCTAAGAGTAGTGATTTTACCACAGTTTTAAAATGCATTAGGCACATACACAAAAATCCATTTCACACCACAAAAACATGAACTTCCTCGCATATTTCAACTACTTCCAATCTGAAGCACCCTGACCAGGCAAAGAGGAGTTTATATATTTTATCAATCCTGTTGGGCTAAGGGCTTGCATTAGTAATTGCTCAGGGAACATGTTTACTTGTTCTTTTTACTGCTCCCTGAAATACTGGACTAAGAAAATTCAAGTTGGTCCAGCTAAAAAGCATAGCAAAATGTGGTACCTCATAAAAATGAAACTTAAGAGTGTTCAGAAAAATAAGTAGAGGATACTGAATTTCCCACCAGGCCACCAGCAGCTCACTCATTTGGGGTTACTCTGGTTTTGATGAGGTCCAGAGCATGGGTGTCATCCATGATATGTGGCATCCACGGGAACAAAAGTCATTTATTTTTCTAGAAATATAATAAGAGCTATTCAAGAGCCATAATTAAAAGAAGGAAGTGTTACTTGAATTCTGAAGTGGTTGAAAATTTGAGTTGAGTTCCTTAGCTAAGAAGGCAATGTCAAAGGCAGTGTTCATGACTGCTTTTCTGTAACCATTCAGAGAATTTATGGTCCACCTTCATTCCCTGAAATTCCATCCCAAGTCCTGGCCTGAGTCTGGGTTCCAGTACAATCTCCACAGAGCATTGAGAGAAAAATTCTAAACTGCATGCCTGACTTTGTAACTATACAGATTAAAATTCTTTTATATCATCCATGTTACTTACAGACTAAAGTCCAATTTCTAAACTTAACATACAAAGATTTTAAAAGAACTTGCTCTTATCTTCCCAACTTCCTCTTCTACACACATTCTGAGCTATAGCCTTACCAAATTAGTTAAAGTCTCCAGAAACTGGGATTCTAGCATGTTTGCTTAGACCACTATTCTCTCTGAGGAACATGCATTGTCTTCTACCTTGTTGCTGGAAAAGTGCTATTCGTTCTTCAAGACACAGACTCATCTTTTGAAGTCCTTTTTTCTATTATCCTCACTTTTTCCTCAGAACCAGGCAGACTCAGGCACTGCTATATGCAATTCTATAAAGTGTGGAATGTTTTAAACCATTTTGACTGCCCTTTTGACTTTGAGGGTATTTTGACCCTACTGGTATGATAACCTTGATGTTTAATCCCAAAGGAACAAAGCACATGAGTGTATACCCAACTCACCTGTATCTCTGGGGAGGTTCTCCATCTGCTCCACAGGCTAATGAGCTGCTTGAATTAGATTTGACTTTAATCACTGTGTTAGTCTGAGTGGGCTGCCATAACAGTATACCACAGACTGGGTGGCTTAAACAACAAAAAATGTATTTTCTCACAGTTCTGGAGGCAAAAAGTCCATGTTCAAGGTGCCAGATGATTGTATATCTGGTGAGGGCTTGTTTTTTGGCTTGTAGAAGTCTATATTCTATGTTTTTCTGTGGCTTTTCCCTGTGTATGGGAGGGAGATATCACTCTCTGGTGTCTCCTCTTATAAGGACACCAATCCTATCAGATCAGGACCCATTCTTATGATCTCACTTAGCCTTAATTGCAGCCTTAGAGGTCCCATTTCCAAACACAGCCACACTGGGAGCTACTCAAAAACACATGAATTTTTGAGGGGATGTAAACATTCAGTTCATAACAATCACCTGTACTCTCAATAGCCAATGTAAGACCTTGTAATGACTGTAAACATTTGTGATATGATTAAATGCTACACCACATAACGGAAGAATGCGAAAAACTGGTTAACCCATTAATCAACCCAAAGTGCTCATTTAGTGTGCACCATGTGTAAATCCCTGTTATCAAACATGTCAGCATTATTAAGTAATTCATAATAAATAATCTAATTTGGAATTTAAATGCAAATAAGTGCCAAATAAGTGGTTCTAGTAATAAGCAACCATAGGGTGGATAAAAAACCATTAGGTTTGGAGTCAGAAAACATGGGTTCAAAATCCAGCTTTGCCAGGTACCATCTCCATGAGCTTAAGGCAAGTAGTCAGCTCCTCTAGCATAATAGCATAATACCTAACTGAAGAATCAAGTGGGAGAATGTGAATTCACTTTGAAAATGCTATTACCACACAAAGAAAGGGTGTGACCAAACCTTGACAAGTGGCTCCTTTGACAGATCCTTGATGCCTTCCCTCTTCCCAAGCAGAAAGGGCAGCTTCTCTGCAGGACATTACCTCCTTGCAAGGCAGGTCCTACTGCATTAACCATATTTGTACATGCCTAGTTATCCTCACTCTCAAAACAGTATTTTATGCTGGTGCCTTATCAGGAAAAGAAGAGTTCTTGCTTATTTTCTATATTTGTTGTCTTGTGTGGAAGAGAACCAGCATACTTCAATTCTGAATCATAGAAAATTTGTGGTAAAAGCAGAATGAGAAATTCTGTGCAAGCAAATACCACGAGTTACTTTAAAGCTCCATGTACTCTCACTTAAACACTCAAGCATTAAAAACGTTAAGGTGAAGGCTGAAATGGCCAAGAATGATTTAAACATGGAGGCCACCATACAGTGAAAGTTCTTATTAGAGATCCATGAAATAGGTCATCATGCGCTATCCGCAAATAGAGAACTGTCTGCCAGTGAGTGAAATATTCACTTTGCAGTCAGCACCACGAGGGGAATTTGACCTTGACCAACTGCTAATTATTGCTTCACCTTCCAATCAGTAACTATCAGATCACATTCCTAAATCTTAAAAAAAAAAAAAAGAAAAGAAAAAAAGTGTGTGATATTTGCAGAGTTTGTGGCAGCAAATGGAGTCCAGGTGGAGCGGCATAGGAAAAACAAGAAAAATGGCTCCTCACCAGAAACAAGAGAGGAGCATAGGAGGACAGATTCAGACACCCCAGGCTCCCAAACCCCCTGTTGTGAAGTAGTGTGTGTGTGTGTGTGTGTGTGTGTGCGTGTGTGCTCACATGCACCACATAAGCACACATTATTTCTTTATCTTTTAATGGGCTCACTTCATACTGAATTGACAATACTCCTCATTTTCATTCTATGTTGGAGAAAAGAATTAAGGGATAGAAAGAAAAGAACTGTGAGACACATTGCTCTGATTCATTCAAAGCTAGGCTCCAGAATTGGCTTTGTATTTATTTAATACACCAAAAAGCAACAAAACATCACAGCTAAAGAAATATACACGGAAAACTGAAATTAAAAATGTAACTCCAAAGCATCACGGCCTGACAAATATAGCATTTAATACATTAGTTATTTTCTGTCTGTTCCTTGCAAAATGCAAAAGTGGCAGTGCGCACAAAAAAAAAATATTTGCTTGATTTACTAGCAAAATACTACAGGGAAAGCATGCAGGGGCACTCCCGGCTGCAGGAAAAGTAAGTTGCTTGTCCAGTCACTGAGTGGTCGGGACATGCTTTACAAATCTCTTCAACATCTGGCTCCACACTCTTCACACACAGGAGTTCACACAGGCAGAGACACATTTTTTTCTTCTTAATTACGTACCTTTTAAGATTCATAATTTGGGATGAGCAAAAGGCTCGGCAGGAGGTGGGGATGAATTAAAAACCATAAAATTGATGCTATCACTCTGATTGACATACCAGTAGTGCAGCATACATTTCCTGTTTGTCAGGAATGAAAGGTGTTCACATTCTGTAATAATACCTAATATTGTTTGGGAAAGACAAACGGCTGTCTGACTGTATTTTACCAGGATGGGCTTTTTTTCCCTTTCTGTCAGCACTGAAATCTGAAGCTAGAGTATATATTCCAACCCTATATAAAGGATGACCTAGATATTTAATAGCTGCAGCTATTCCAGTCCACTACCTGGACCTCCCCAGGTCTCTGATGCTATATTCTCATACACCCAAAATCACCATTATACCTTACGACTAATTCAAGAGAGCATCCCGGGAGCTTGATGTCCAAGAATGCCATAATAAACTTAAGAGAATGAGCATCCTTTGCTCCCTGTAGCTGTCTCATCACAGAATTGGTCAACCCTCTACTTAGAGGTTTGTTTAATCTGACAATTAACATTTTGTGCAGGGTAGTAGAGAGAATCTTGTACACAGGGATCAGGAGACCTGAATCCCTCTAGTTGCCATGCCACTGACTACATAACCAAGCAAGCCATTTAACCTCCTTCATCTCAGTGTCATCACATTTAAAACAGGGATTCTTCTACTTGCCTTGATTTCTTGAGGGGTTATTGAAAAATAAAAGTAAAATGATAGCTTTGTAATTTGCATGTATCCTCTGTCATGTAGATCCTAAATATGATTATATGTTAAACAAAGGATTCGGGAAATATTTAAATTTATTTATTCTGGGGCAATAATTTGGCAAAAGGATGAAGAATAAATGAAATACTGGATCTTATGTAACAGGGCAACATCAGAAAAAAATCAAATGCAGTTATAGCCATTCAAAACTATTCCTATGGTGATGTTTGAGCCAAAGATGTATTCCTCAACTTACTGCCCTGTTATTACCATTTATATTTCTATTGAGTACTGACTGTATACTAAGTAGGGTTTTAAAACATTAACATATTATTTGGGGAAAAGGGAAAAGATTAAATAAATCTGAAATTTTCAGGAGAAATATAGAAGAGGAATGTTTGTGTTAAATATTTTAACGACATATTTTTGCATTTTAATCTCAGGGATTCTGTTATTTACACAGAGGATTTCAAGAAAATAAAAATGTAAGATCAGTGCTACAATCATTGTCTAACAATACCAAGTTCCAAGTGTCAGGCACTAGCGCCTGAACAATCCTTTGTCTCTGGAATTATAAACACTGACTTGGATGGTTTGGGAAGCCTATGGAAAATTGACCCAGATGAAAAAGGGGTGGTATTTTGTAGACCCTGCTCTTGTAATAATACTGTTGCAAGGAGATCAAAGTGCTTTTGAATACAATTTATTGCTGTTGTTTTTGCTAAATCAAATAAAGGCTTTAAGCAAAAACAGGTTTCAAGCCTTCTGCTTATGATTGCACTTCGTGTGACTTGACAATGCTGATTTCTGTGTAATTTTTTAAATCCATGTTTGGTAAAAAGAAAAAGCTTTGCTATCAAGTTTCTAAAGTTACTTCTAATAAAATCTGCTCGTGGATGCACATGCTAACAGATACTGTGCAAATGAAGCTATAGAAAAGCTCACCAGAGATCAATCCACTACACCCAATTGGCCCTTGCTAAAACCTGCAGGGGTGTGAAGCAACTCTTTCAGGATTTGAGGGCATTAAATCATGGCCTGACTTAATTTTATATTCTATAGAAATGAAGTTAAAAACAGGATGCATGGATCATGTCCTCATAACCTTCAAGTGGCAGCCCATAGACTGCTACTGTCTGTTTCTGGAGTTAGATTGACAAGAACTGGAAAGAAAGCATTAGCAAAAGGGATCTTGAATGCTACCAGCTGAAATCTACCTAAATCCCCCAGCAAAATATAATCTGAAAGAAATAGGAGATTCACCTCTTGGTTCTAGTCAATGATAAATTGAAGGTTAGGTGAAGCAGTATCCATCCCTCTACTTGCTAAGTTCCCTAAACGCAGCTATAAAAAATAATGGTAAATATTCAGGCCAGAGATATTTATTAGAAGGATATGATTTACATGGCTATGTACCTCATGGCGAGCCTCACAGGAAAATATAGGTACAAATATGCATAAACCATATTTATATACTTTCTATAAACTTAGACTGGCATTAATTAAATGGCAGAAAAGGCAATGAGAGCATTGTTTGGAGGGTAGCTTGTTCCAAGTTCTGATTATAACTTGCTTCCCAAAGAAGGAGCCGCCTACAGCTTAGAAGACAGATGAGAAGATCATCATCGCAGATTTGCTGTGAACAGCTCTGCTCAGCTCTGTCCCTGCCAGACTTGGGGCCACACACACCCTTCCAAGATGGCTAGAGAAGATTCACAAAGAGAGTATCCCTGTCTTGCTTTGGATTTGACAATGGCAGAGTGTGGTCTTATGTTGGGGTAACATGAAACCTATCTGTAGAGCTGAGAACTGTTCTCAACAGCAGGGTTGTCATCATCTTCATCATCACACCTAAAATTTACTGAGCACTTACTATGTACTAGACACAAAATGCTTTGCATTATCTCTTCCCATTTTCATAATAGCCCCATGAAGCAAATACTATAATTACCCGCATTTCATAGAAGAAGAAACTGACACCAAAACTTGCCCATGATTACAGAGATGGTGAGTGCCAGAGTTGACACTTAAATTCAGACAACCAAATGCTTCTGGAAACTTCACTTCTTATAACCATCAGAGAACCTTCCATCAGCTGAAAATAGTCCATGGATTAGGCTTTTAAAAACTCCACTCCTACTGATAAAGCTCTTTCTATTATTCATTAATTTTGTGCATACATTGTTTTATCCCTTAGGGAATGCCAAGAACGGGTTTAAGCACTGTGAAATTAGCAACAAACAAGATAAATCCTCTACCTGTGTGGAGCATCCATTCTATAAACCACACACATAACCTCGTTTATTCCTCAGAATGATCTCCTAAGTCTGGGACTACTAGTGTCTCCCAATTTTTAGATAAGGTAGCCAGAGCCCAGAGAAATAAAGATCCTTACCCAAGGCCACAACACTGGTAAATGGGAGAGCTCAGATCTTCCTCCTGGGCTTCAGACCACTAATCTCATGTTCTTTTATGTTCCTATCACCCAATAGCTGTGGTTCCAGGATGGTTTTCAGTAGCTGGGAAAAATGTTAGCACTGCTAGGACTTCCTACAATGTTGGGAAATAAGAACAAGTTGGCCCTCTCCCTCCTACTTTCTGCCTCTCTTCCCAATTTCTTAGTCTTCACGTCTATCATCATTCAGTTGCCTGCTGGCTTTTGGTTGTCCATTGCCTCCCACTTCTCTATCCTCCCCCACCACCCAAGCCACACCCATCCCGCCCCCAGCTTTACTGGAATTTTATATATATATATATATATATATATATATATATATATATATATATATATATATATATATATATAATTTTTTACATTCTTCCCGACTCACACAAACAACCCACAGGGTTTATCTTAAATCTCTAGCG